>JASDQU010711757.1:0-19459 GCA_032191745.1 Picea mariana
AAATATAAATACTGCCAGTGCAGACTGACCACGATGAAAGAGTGATGGGGGACTGAGCGTCCACAGAATGGGCAAGGGATCAGAGGCTGAAAGGTGGGAAAGGGGTTGAGTGAGGAGCTTAGGGGCTAAGCCTAGGGGGCTTAGGCCTGGAATAATATTTTATTAATATTCCTAAAAATCCATGTGCACATTATTTTATCCTAAGTCCTTTTTGGAAGGACCCGTGAATTCCCAAGTGTTGGGAGGAAGGTGTACGGATGGAATGCATGCAGTTCCTAGGGTGACAAGTGTCAACCCTGGTGCATGCAAATAAAAACCCTGAACTGAGCCGAGAATGGTCTCTCGCCTCCATTCTGAACCGAACCTCTGTGCGTGGAACCGGTACAACCTCTGCTGGATATCCTAATTCATCTCTGAAACCGTGAGCTGTGTTTGCCGAGAAAAACCGTGGAATACCTTTCCAGAGCGAAGAGTCTGTGTCTATTCCAGGCAATCCCGAGAACGCATTCCCTGAACCCAAATTCCCTGTGTTAAACTCGAGTGGAAGAATCCCTAGTTGTTCGGGGAGAACTGAGCTAGTCTGTGTGAGAAGCCCGCCCCGAAATCATCACCATGAGATCATCCTGTAATTGCCGAGCCATTGTGGGAAGCATTTGTCTGTGTTCCTGTGGATTGTTGTGATTGCGCAACACTGGACTGCATGAGGCTTGTTGGCCTGTGAGCGACTCCTCCTGGTGAGGGAGTGCGCAGAGGGAGAAGACAACTCCTGAGAGAAATCCCTGTAGCTGCCATAGAGCCCGGAGAATTACGGTCCGACCTATTCCTGTAACCCAAGGTAAGGGATACTGGCAGCCGAAGGACTGTCTAGGTGACAGAGAAGGTGCACTCTCCTGGGGTGGAATAGGCATGTGGGGAATGAGGGTTTGTGTGCAGTGAGCGTGGGAGATTCCTGGGAGAGCTTCTTCCTGTTGAATGTGTATGTGTTGTCTTCCCTGTAACCTCAGCCCGAGTCTAGATTCCTTGCCCGAGGGTGGAGCTTGGTCCCAGCTCGGGGGTGACCTACTTTTGAGTTGATGAACAGTGTGGTCTAAGGCTGGGAGGTTCGTGGAAGGCCTGCACTTGGTTGGTGATTTCTCCAGCCGATAAAAGATAAGTATTCTGAATTATGATTTAACACGTTTGGCATGAATGTGTTGTTTATATTATCATGTTTTCCGCTGTGTAAATGAATTAATGATGAATGCTATGGAACATTTAATTATAGCAGTACCCATATATTTTCCTCTGAGTTTTAAGTGTGTTTAAATGTGTTAAATGCATTTGCTTATAATTCCATGTAAGGAATGGTAAACTGAGAGGTTGGGAAACCTGGGTAGTGAAGGGTACACTACAAATTGGTATTATAGCAATTGGTACACTACACATGGAGTCCATTATCATTCCATCCCTCTCATCCCAGGTAGTCTTCCTCTCAATGTCCGACCTTATCGTCATCCCTTTTCCCAGAAGAAATAAATTGATAAAATCGTTCATGAATTGCTAGAATTCGGTGCTATTCATCCCAATACTAGCCCCTATTCTTCCCCTATGGTCATGGTACTTAATAAAGAAGGTACTTGGTGCATGTGTCCTGATTTTAGTGCCCTCAAAAAAATCACAATCAAATACAAATTCCCCATTCTTGTTATTGATGACCTCTTGGATGAATTGAGTGGTGCTCAGTACTTTACCAAATTGGATCTACATTCTAGATACCACAAGCTCCATATGAAAGAAGAAGACATTCCCAAGACTGAATTTCAAACTCATGAGGGTCATTATGAATTCTTGGTAATCCCCTTTGGATTGTGTAATGCTCCTTCCACTTTCCAAAGTCTTATGAATCATGTCTTCCATCCTTTTCTTCGTCATTTTGTCTTAGTTTTCTTTGATGATACTCTCATCTATAGTAAAAATTGGCCATCCCATCTCTCCCATGTGAATCAAGTTCTCCATCTACTCTATAAGCACTATTTTTTCCTCAAACAATCTAAATGTGCCTTTGGTGCCTCAGAAGTGGAATACCCAGGTCATATTTTCAGCAAGGATGGTGTTTGAGTGGATCCTAAGAAAAATTAATCTATGCAAGATTGGCATCGCCCTAAAACTCTTAAGAGCTTGCATGATTTTCTGGGTTTAATGGGCTATGATAGGAAGTTTGTTCGGAATTATGGAAAGATTGCAACTCCTCTCACTTCTCTCCTTAAAAAGAATTCTTTCACTTGGACTTCAGTTGCAGATCATGCCTTCCAAGCCTTAAAATATCCTATGTGCTCAACCCCTGTCCTAGCCCTTCCATAATTCAAAGGGACATATTTATTTGAATGCGATTCTGTTGGGAAAGGAATTGGAGACGTCCTCATACAATATGGCAGGCCTTTGGACTTCACTAGAAAACAACTTTCAGAGCGACATTTGGGCCAATCCATTTATGAAATGAAATGTTAGATATTCTACATGCTTTGGATATCTCGTGTCCTTATTTAGTGGGTCAATGAATCCAAATAAAAACTAATCATCAAAGTCTCAAGTATTTCCTGGAATAACTAATTTCATCCCCGACACAACAAAAATGGGTGACCAAGCTATTTGGCCATGATTATGAGATCATTTACAAGAAGGGCAAGGGAAATGTAGTGGTCGATTCTCTTTCCCGAAAATATGAAGAAGAAAGGTCCATTTTCTCCCTCTCCTTCATTGTACCAGATTGGCTCCAAGATGTTTGTCAGGAATGGCTACAACACCCCAAAATTTCTATCCTGCTTCACCAATTGCAAAAAAATTCTTCAGTTTTTCCAGGGTACTCTTGGCACAATGAAGAGATTCACTACAAAGGTCGTTTGTATTTATGCAAGCAATCCCAACTTAAATCCATAGTGCTTTTTGAACTTCATGCCTCACCCACAACCATGCATTCATGGTTTACTAAAACCTATGAACGGGTCAAACGTTCTTTTTTCTAGGAGGGTATGAAACATGACATCCACACCTTTATGGCTGAATGTGAGGTCCGTCAATGCAACAAGGGAGAAACTGTCAAAGCTCCAGGCACACTCCAATTGCTTCCAATTCCTCCTGCTATTTTGAGAGATATTTCTATGGATTTCATTGTAGGATTACCTAAATCGGGAAATAAGTCAGTTATCATGGTGGTCGTAGATCATCTCTCCAAATATGCTCATTTTTGTGCTCTTCAACACCCATTCACAACCGCCAAAATGGATCAAATATTCATGGATAATATCTTCAAGCTTCATGGCATGCCTAATTCTATTGTCTCTGACAGAGACCCCACTTTCACCAGCAATTTTTGGCAAGAATTGTTCAAGCTACAGGGAACCCAATTACATGTAAGCACTTCCTATCACCCCCATATGAATGGCCAGACTGAATTGTCAACAAGTGTTTGGAAACATATTTGAGGTGTTTTTCATATGAGAGGAAATATTGGTGGGATCAATGGTTACTTCTAGTTGAATGGTGGTACAACACATATTACCATACAACTACTTGCATGAATCATTTTCAAGCAATCTATGGCCAAAATTCTCCATCAATTCTCTCCTATATTCCAGGGGTGTTGGAGGTTCAAGAGGTTAACCAAAATATTATAGTTCGTGAGGCTATTCTTCGTACCCTCAAAGACAATTTGGTCATGGCTCATAATTGCATGAAGCAAAAAGAAGATCAACGTTGTTTCGAACTCCATTTTGTTGAAGGGGACTAGGTGTTTGTTCGACTGCAACCTTATAAGCAGACTTTACTCAAATCTAAACATTGTCAGAAACTTGCACCCAAATTTTATGGTCCTTATACAATGGTCAAGCATGTGGGATCTGTGGCCTATCAATTATCTCTACCCAGTTAGTCGAAACTCCATCCTTTTTTTCATGTCTCCTGCTTAAAGAAGGTGATTGGAACTAAGTTCCAAACTCAAAGTATTCTTTCTGAGTTGGATGAAGAAGGTTCCATATGGTTGCAACCACAAGCAGTCTTGGCCCAGCGAGAGCATTGTCTCCATCAACACACCATCAATGAAGTGTTATTCCAGTGGAAAGATACACTTCTAGAAGATGGGATCCGACCACAATTCTACAACAATTTCCTCATCTGAAGCCTTGAGGACAAGGTTGTTCTTCAAGGGGGAGGGCATGTTAGGGACCTAACCTCCCTAATCCCTCACGTAGGTAGAATAATATAATTCCATGTAATAAATGCCAATATTAATAAGGCCTAGCAATAAGGAAGAATAAGTTAAATGTAAGAAGGTCTAATACAAGATTCTACTTCTAGAGGGATCTTCCTCTATATTGTTCTATTGGATAGATAGATTTAGTATAAATATGAGTAGTGGGTATGATAAATATTGTCTTGGATATTATTTTAATATTAGAAGAGATTTAAACTTAAAAGGAGAGGATTAAATACCTTATTTCGGTTTACCTAAGCAGATTAGAATTGTGACGGTGAATCCATCGGAATAGAGATATGAAATCCAAATTACCACAGGTGTTCCTGAAATCGGTATGAGGGGGGCAGGTGTACTTGTATATAATATTTTAGATAAGTTGCCTTCTACTAAGAAGGGGAAATGCGAGATAGTAATCTCAGAGTGAGGAACCAAAGTATGTTTAGTGTTTGATGAACCATGTAGGTGAAATGCATTTCGACAGAACTAGCGAGTACAACATATGGGACCCATGTATCTCAATAGATGGATTGTTTTTTATATGGACATCAATGGTCAATATGAAGGTACAAAACAAAGGAAAATGAAGTTCAAGGATGAAGCTCATAATGAAGAAATCCCAAGCAAGTGTGTGAACTGTAAATCATTTTTTCCATCATGAAGGTTTGTGGTTAGATGAAACCATTTATGTGTGAGGTTAGTGGTCATCCAAAACCATTTGAACATTGTAAGTATTGATGTATGTGTTAGAACACGCATGATTTTTAGCTTTTGAACTTTATATATTTTACCTCTTAGAAATAAAATTTTACCCAAAAAAGAGAAAAAAAAAAAACCTAGAAAGCGGCCTTTTAAAATTAAAATAAATCCATTGGTTGTTATTTATCAATAAAACACTTATGGTATATATCATCAATGAGTAACTCTAATTTGATTGAATGATTCTAATGATCTCCGAAGTTTATAATTTGCCTGAGTTTTAAAAGAAAGTCTTTAACAGTCGCTTCACAACTTCATGCTTCGGGTATTTCAGCAAACCTAAACAATGAAAACCCTGAAACTTCGAAGTCCTGAAGATAGCCATTCATGATAATTCCTAAAGGACTTACGGACACGAGTCATAGGACACGTTTCCTTTAAAAATATTTTCTTGGATTGATACGTGGAACTTATTTTTGACATTTACGTCGGATGATTCACATGTTTTCAAGTGACATGTGGAACCTCTCCTTTCTTGACACGTCATCATCCCTACCACGTCACTCTGAGAGATTTCTCTTCGAGAGTTTTTGATTTCACAATCCCCAAATTATCAAAGCGTCGAAGTAAAGTGATTACAAAAAGTAAAAAGAGTTTTCATGGAATTAATAAAATGATTAACGACTTTAATTAGTCACAATAAAGTGTTAATTAATCACTTCGTAGTTTCAGATTTCAGAAAATTTCCCTTGTTCTATATTCAAAACTTCTGAATTCTGAACTTCCAAAATACTTAAAGTTAATACAGTATTTTAAAAATGAGTAATTAAGACATAAAAGTGATTACTTAGAGATTAAATCCTCCGCGAATTTGGACTTCAGGAAATTTCCACCCTGTCACATCCAAAACTTCCAACCGCGAACCGTCGAAATATTAATGACATTTATGATTGATTAAGGTTAATGATTTCAAATAAAGATTTTCAATCACCACATAATGAATTCCATTAAGTTTAATAAATTCTTCGTCAATAAAGCTATACAAAGATCGATAGAATTTTTGAATCAAGCACTTCGAATTTCAAAGTCATTTTTACCATTTTCAATTAGCAGTTTTTTATTCAGTGTAGAGCTTATAGACTTCTATTGTCACAGATAAGATAATTCTGTTTCATTAAGGATTATGGCACCACAAAAAGATGCAAATAAGATTGATGCATCAGGTGAGGATTCAAATCCAAATGTGGATGTTCTGTCAGACACAACTCCACGAGTTGCAGACGCCATGCAAACTTGGAAGCAGGTTTTTGATATCTTAAACATGATATTATTAACTGTCTAGATGACTCTGCCAAGGAATACAATGAGTCTTTTTCATCTAATATTAGATTCGTAGCACAGTCAGAACTGTATAAGATAGTTGCACGACCCAAAATTATACCCTACAACGATATGATAAAGTGAGATTTGGAACATGTCGACATCCAAACCAGGAGCGTCATCAACCACCAGCAGGTCACTGTCGGCTCTTTCTGACCAAAGAACCTGCAAGTAGTGTGCAATCTTTCCTCTACCCCTAAATACACTTACAATGATGCATTTATTCTAGATTTTGAGAGAAAGGAATTCACTCAGTACGGTATAAATGGTCATGATATAGTCAAGACCTGGTGGGGACATCTAGAAAAATTCAGAGCCAACGCTCATGGTATGTATGCAACAACGTATTTAGATGCTCATATGTTGTATATATCCATGATTCTCTTTCACCTATTTGGGAATAAGAACCCTACACATTTCTCAGTTGAGTGGGTAGTCATCATGAATGAGGTAGCCGAGAGTTATAGCTTTAATTGGGCTAAAATTCTATCTGATAATTTTGCCAAGGAAATCGCTGAGTATAAATAAACAAAATTAAAAGGGAAAAATGCTCCTTTTTACATGTTAACAGATGTTATGGATGCCATTTGTTTCATGAGCCCTTTTCCCCTGATGAACTGGATTTGGACCCCGTCTAGTTCCAAGCCAATTCATTTCTACTACTCCAAATTATGGGAGGAAAATTCCAAACATTTCTTTTATGAAATTTGTCACAACATTGTGATACTTGTTCACATAGATATCTATGGTCACTCGCCGCCCCAGATTTCAGAAACGATTATGGGGAACTTAGGAAAACTTGTAGACTGCTTCATTAAGGATAATTTCTCCTATATCAGAGTATTTTTTTGTTCTGTTCCTGCTCATGCCCTCCCATAGTTTTTACCCAATAGAATGGTGTGCAGAGAAGTGGCACACTAGACAGTAGCAGGAGGTATCAACAAGGAGTTGAAAGTAGCTCAGAAAAAGGTTTGGCCAACTTTACCCATTCAAGTTGGAATGCTCACACTATTATATTTTGGTCATTCTAAAGTCGAGGCCGTAGCCCTGGAAGATGTCAAATTAGTTGACATCGAGTTGAAGAAGCATAATCCACATAATATAGTGGAAAATCATTTGGCTCAGCTTAACATGAAGTGATACATCCATGAGAATTATCCTTATGACAAAATTTTCAAGGGAGTTAGATCTTATGAGGAAGTTCAAAGAAGATTCCAGACTCTGCCTCCTGACCAACAAGACGGTTTCCTCAGCTTTCAAAAGTACAGACAAAACAATTTACCAAATATATTGCAAGGAGAACCAAAATCCATGCCTTCTTCACAGGAAGCTAGAGCCACAAGATATGATCCAAGTTGCTTCTCTAAACACAAAGTTGAAGAAGTCCCTATTATCCCCCACTTTCAGGGATAACTAGGAGATTATGTCTCGAGGCCCATAGGTCCTAGACATGGTGTACCGAGAGACAAATCGACTTAAGCATGGCCCTGGAGGGATGATCTTTTCTCCCTTTCAGTGCCTCCACTTTTTTAGAAGCAACAACAACATCCATCACCTTCGGCTTGGTCCTACATCATAGATGGTTCTTGCTCCATGAGGTAATGAGTCTGGGTATCATGATATATGTCACTCTGATCCTCAAAACCTTTGAATATGTGCATTTTATTCCTTTATTTCTAACGGGTGCTTGGATCTCATGCTTGTACACTTGACCATGTTTGGGGGGAATGACAGGATGCCCTAGCAACCTTGTGTCCATAGGTTTTGAGTTTCCACTAGGGGGATTTAATAAAATCCATCGTCCTTTCCTAGCATGCATACCACTTTCCATCTTATTTCCCGCTCACTCATCCCCTTGCACTGGTCTGGGCATAAAGTTAGCTAATCATTTAGGGTTTGTACCTTACCTTGTGGGAAGAATGGGCTAAAGGCCTGGGGGGTAAAAGTAGCTGATAATAAAATCCTAAGAATAAAACCTCAAGATTCTTCACCCAGGGATCCCTGAGAAAGAAATAAAGAGATTCTCAGCAAGAAACAGAGGGACCCATGAAAAATAAATCAATACCTAGTTGAGGGATAGGGGGTCTCATCACAAGCCAACCTATTAGGTCCATGGGTGCCTAATGGTATGACACTACTAGAAGTTGGTTACCACACCAGGGTAGTGGCTCTTGGTTTCATGGCCAAGATAAAGGGGGTCTCATCACGAGCCAGCCTTTTCATTTCCATGAAAGTGCTTGTGGGTAACATTGCCACCTCTGTTCACCAAGACAGGGCAGTGTCCCTTGACTACCTTCTTGAAAGAAAAAAGAAATAAAAAATATAAAAAACAATAAAACAAGACTTGGTTAGAGGATAGGGGGTCTCATCACTAGCCATCCTATTAGGTCCATGAGAATCTAGCAGTATGACACTACCGACATCTGGTCACCACGCCAGGGTAGTGTCTCTTGGTGGCATAGCCAAGAGAAAGGGGGTCTCATCACGAGCCAACCTTCTCATTTCCATGAAATGCTTGTGGCTAACATTGCCACCACTGGTCACCAAGCCAGGGCAGTTTCCTTTGAATAACATCTTGGAAGAAAAAGAATGAAAATAAAAGGCATGAATGGGCTTGGAAATATTGCATCCATGACAGTTGCAACTCACCCTCCACAGAGGCAACCACTGGTAAGCCATCCCTACTATCATTGCACCTTTTGATTAGACATCCCCATCCACCTCACTCACTTACATGACTTGGATTTAATCCTTTCTAGAAACATCCCTTTTCCAATAGTCACTAGCCCAATAGGACGTCCTGTCACTTCCTCCAAACTTGCATTGCAGATTTGTATAATGTATTTGAGCACTAGACTGGGGTAAAGGGGTTTTATGCACATGTTTAATAATATTGATGATGAGATGAGATTGACATTGCTATGATCCTTGTGACTTATGAGCCCCTGGAGGGCATAGTTGTTGATGTGCAGGATCATACCTGACGGACAGGTACCATGTTGGACAAGTGCACATGGGGAGATGATCAGTTTGGACCTCCATGGGGATAAAGAGCCCACCCAGTGGCTGTTGAGACCCCATCAGGGGGCAGATACATGGCAGAGAATTTGTACTAGGGAATATCAGAAGAATCAACTAGAGGCAGCTGAGCATACCTATACCTAGGGGGGTTGTGCGCCCTTCACTGGAACGTTGGCCTTGGAAGGCCTAGGACATCATCGAGGAGGTTCATGATGTCATCCTTGCTTCATGGACATTTTGGCAGACAGTCAGGGCAGTTTGGCACGTGTGGCAGGTTGGAGAAGCCCAAGGAGGGCTAACATTTTGCTCCAGGAGGCTGCATTTTACCTAGAAAGGGATAACGTCACCCTAGAAGGGGCATGCTATCTTGTTTTAGCTTTATTATGGTTTTAGTTTATGACATTTAATGAAAAACAATATGATTTTGGTATTTTGGCCTTGTCGTCCTTTTTATGACCTAAAACGTAATTAAGGTCATTGCTACTATATAAATTGAGGTTTTTTACATTCATATTTACAGGATCTCTCAGTCACCACTCAATTAGGTCTGAAATTTGTGCCCTTCTTAGGGTTATTGTCTGAAATATTGAGGCGCACTTGTTGAAGGAAGACTTTTCTTGGCATTTTTGGCATTTCTCTTGGTGGAAGGTATTACAACTAGGGTTTTGCTATGCAATTTCTTGGTTAAATGTAAGTAATTTTTTTCAAAAATTCTTGATTGAATGGTTGTAGTGTTGTTTTCTTTCATTTATTATTATAATTTTCTGAATTAAACCCTAGGTGACAAGCACATGCTAAAGGTCCTTGTCTCATGTCCCTACCAAGATTCTGAGCCATTTTATTTGTTGAAGTAAGATAGAGCCTTTACATAGAAACACTCTATCCTTTTCTTCTAACCTAGCTTTTTTTATCCTTGTTGTTGAGCTAAGAAGGAGAAAATGCACCAAGGCCTAGGGTTTCTACACCTTGGTGAGCCATTTTCCCCAGGGTTTTTCTAGTGAAGCCTCACTTTAGCAACACATCCCTTACAAACTCTCTTGTCTTAGATTTTATCAATCATTATCCAAGATAGCCATTTTATTGTTGCTATTGGGCTAAAGAAGGAGGAGAGAGCACTGAGGCCTAGGGTTTCTACACTTGAGTGAGCCTCTCTCCCCTAGGGTTTCATTGTTGAGCCTTTGATTTAGCAACACCTCAACACTAACTCCTCTTGTCTTTGGCCTTTCATTTTCATTTCAGTCCTTCAACCTTGCGGCCTCTTTTGACTCCATATGACCTAGTAGCACACTGGTATAAGACCTTATTTCTTGAGTGGCTTGATCACAACTTCAAACACACAAAAACTTTGAGCAATTACTAACCTTTCTTAACCTAGCTTAGACTAATTTTCTAACCCTATTGCTGCTACATGTTACTTGTGCTATAAACATATTTATTGCAACATCAATTGTCTTTAAAAGCAATTGAATGATTAGCTAAAGCTCTGCTTCAAACATTGTTACATCGATGATAAATTTCCATTGTTTATTGTGAAGCTTCATTAGCATTTATTGTGAAGTGACATATATATTGTAATCATTTCCATTGTACAACTTTGATTTGCTTCAACAATAATATTGTTTATCAATTTCTTATTATCATAAAGTCATTGATTATATGAAGTACTAACTAGCAAGCAAGCTTGCACATGTAGTTTCATTGTTGCTTTGTCTCGGGCATATATTCTTATTGGTTACTAATTTCGGTCATATTTCATCTTTTTTGGCTATCAGCTGGACTTTCTGATCGATGGTGACTTGTGAGGGGGAAATTATCACTTAGCCTTGCTAAACCTTTTCCTTCTCAAAACCTCAGGTCACTAGGGACGTCTCCCCTGGGCCTAACCTCCCTAAACAGAAAGAACCTTCCCATTGAGGTGACAGTGGTCGGATTGGTTCAGTTACTCCAGTTTGACATCCTTTCATCTATCTTTTACCCTAACTACAAACTGTGCAATAACAGTCCCAAAAATCCTAGAAGTGTTATTTCATGAGATAAGATCATCACTGTCAGGACTAAATGATCCAAAAGTGTTAGCTCGGTTCAAATCCTTCATGAATTTGGGACAAGTTGTTCCTCATTCAACACCATCTACTCCTGTTGGCACCTTAAATACAATAGGACAAGAACTTTCCACAAAAATTATGTCTCCTATTACATCATTAACTCCTTTATAGACCATCTTCAGAAATCCTAGTTCTGAACTCACTTTTGTAAGTGATCTTACTCCTATATTTCCCGAAGAGATGCCTCCCTCAAATTTCTTTTTCAACAAGAAGCGAAAACCATTGTAAAAAGAGAATCTCACCAAAAGGATGGAGTTGTCACTAAAATGAAAAGATTGTTGTATAATGGGAAAGACCAAGATGGTATTGAGTTTGCGAAAGAAGTTGTAGGTTCATTAGGGGATTTTTCCACTGCCAACCAATGGTCAATAGACAATTTAATTGAAAAACTGCGACAAAAATGCCTCTTGGTAGAGCAAATGCAGAATGAGATATATAGTACATAGAAGATTGTTAGAAGCAAGATGAACCAGGAAATTGAACAAATCAGAGCTAGTCATTAGCATCAAATTACAAAGTTACAGGATAACCTTGAGATGCTCTACCCAAGTTCCCATACCAACCAATGTTTGATCACTCAACGTGATGATTTAATTGAGTAGCTGGAGGCTAGATTGACCCTAACAGAGAACACAATGATAGACATTTCGGCCTTCAAAACACAAGCATCATAAATTAATGAGAAGCTGGAAGTTTCCCAACAAGAGCTCTATAAAAAAGTAGATGCTATTCAGAAATGTTATCAAGCAGTAGACCTATCTCTAAAAAATATTTATGTCAAGGAAAAAGAGGCATCTGCAGTCTGGTCTAAGTTTCAACAAGTTTTCATATGGAAGCATAGAGCTAATACCCCTGGTCTTCCCCTTCTCTCTCATTCTGAACAAGTAAGAGGAGAAATGGCCCTAAAATCCTCGGAAACAAATCTAGAAGAAGGAAATAAACTAGACAGAGATGTAAAAGAGGCTTCTCTAGAGGCATTATATTCAAAATAAAAATTTGATTGAGTTCGAAGGGAATAATATCTCAGAGGCCTCGGGGTAGATCGAAATAGAAATAAACCATCAAAGCTCCATAAAGAACAAGAAAAACACCGAGGAGGCCATCCAAGAGATGATCTGGATTGATTTACTTAAAATCAATGAATTGCTGGTTAATCCAAGTTCACAATATCATGTCACAGTCCAAGAAGTGAACAAGATCTAGGATAAGTTTCCACAAATACATATGAATATGTTTTCCTTTGAATTAAATGAAAGGATTGAGCCTTCAAGATTCATGGTAGCATTGATGGATAGGTGCACCCAATGCATTGAACATGGAAAATCGAGTGTAGCTGCGAGAAAATGAAAAATCATGCACACCATCCACTTTCTCCACCCACTATACCTTTCACTCTCCAACCATCACTTACCTTGTCTATCCCTACCACCTGCATTCTTGCATCCACTCATCCCACCTCCTTATTGGAACCCATCATTCTTTTCATGAACAATTACTTTTCCCTGTAACCATTATCCATCCCATAACGAGCCAACGCTGAGATATTCACTTGATTATCCCCCCCATGTATTCAAATGCAATTCCTTATCCATGTGAATGCATCTGAAGGGATAGATGGCAATAAGATCAAATGGAAAAGAAAGTAAGCCAAATGATTGTGGTGACCTTAATGGACATGTGTACCCAGCTTAAAGATCAAAGGAAAACAAGCGCATCTACAAGAAGACGAAGAGATAGAGGAAGCGCCAACAAAAATCAACAATATTTGCATGTTGTTATTGTATTCGAATGTATTTTATTTTTAGTCAAATATCATGGGAAGTCCAATGGTTTTCAGTTGTGACAAATTTTATATAAATACATAGATTTTAGGTCTATTCGTGGCTTTTTCTTTCCGAATGTAAAATATAAACTCTTTTTGAGTATTAATACAAGTGCAGACATAGATTCTAAGTTTCATTCAATTTGAATTATGTGTTCCCTCCGTATTTCCATTTCTCTGAATTTATTTATGTAATTATTGAAGAGTGATTGATTGCAATTTAATACTACATCTACTATGATCATAACATATCAACAGCTCATTCAGTAACAACGTTTCCTCTATTATTAATGTGAGTAAAACAAGACCTGTGATTTGTGTGAATTACTGCATTTTTATCTCATGTTCAAGGGTGCATCTTCTACTGTTCTTCTACTGTAAACAAGGTGAGACTTATCTGCAATTGATACTTGACTTTTTTTTTAACAGTTTTGTAAATATTTCTACATCATTTGATATTATAATTGTGACTCAGATAATGAGATACAACCTCTGTGCTGTCTTATCATTAATTTCATTTAAATATTATTTCTTAAAAAACTGAAGGTAGAAAAAATCACTCACAAAATACTTCATTTAAAACCTTTGATTCCTGACATTATTCTTTGAGCCTTAGAATCAATCTCAAGAACAATAGTGTGTACAACTGAGATTAAAGGGGAGTGTTAGAGATAATCTCTAGATGTCAAGTTGTTTTTCAGCTCACCGAGTCATGTCCAGTTAGCATTAGTTAGTCACTGAGTTCATTTGAGTTTACTGCAGTGTTTGGTGGATCCTTTTAGATCCTCATTGTATCTTTGTAACCTGTTTAATAGCTAGACGGGTATTGAAACCCGATATAATTGATCCTATATCTCTGTTTTGTTCACTCTTTCTATTCTTCCTCTCTCTCTGAACATTTTCATGGTATTAGAGCAGACATAAGCCTCTTCATAGATTTGAGAGCACAGTTCTAGGTTGGTGGCAGAGAAGAAAAGCACCCAAGGAATTGGGCCAATAGAGGTGAAGGAACTCACACCCTTGGAGAAAAAATCCATTCACCCATCCAGATTGAGCACCGAATGAGAATATCCTCTTTCTGCATCTCTACTTCTGCTCACAAATTTTTTCAAGCCCTTGGTACAATCAAGCTAGTTGAAGTATGAATTCTTATAAGTGGTGATCTGATTGTGTTAATATAAATGGTTTAAACACATACAATTAGAAATCCATTAGAGAGTGTTGAACCCAGAAACAAAATATCTTATCTGAGTTGTTCGGCCTGCATGGAAAATTGCTACATTAGACCATGGATAAACAATAGTCATCTTTCGTCTTGGGCTCAATTGGCCTTGCACCTAGTCAATTTTTACTAAATTCGTCCCTAAATTTCTGAATGTTTTTCTTTTACTTACTTAATTACAAGACCAATATTTTCAAAGGTAGCCCAGGGCAAAAGTCATAGAAACATCAACAATATAATATTTGGAGTTAATAACAACCTTAACAAGCTCCCTAATGTAACCAATAAAATTAGATTCATTCACAAGATCTAAAAATCATGCAAACACATGAGAATGGAAATTAACTCTGTTTTATTCCTTCTCCATCCTAACTATTACAATGGACATTCAACGCCTTATAAATATTATGTGAGATTTTCAAAAACAACTAATTTTAGAAAAAAACGTTTAATTTTAGAAAAACAACCAATTTTAGGAAATTTTCCCATGAATCTAAAACTGACCAATAACTAAGAGACAAATTCTGAGTAAGTTCATAAACTAAGAGATAACTCGTAATTAAAAATTTAACAATTCCCCGGAAAAGTGTCAAAACTATGTCCGATCTAAAGGATCAAATCGACACGACAGTGAACTCTTCTAGACACAACTCCCTGTAAAATTTCAACCCAAACCGATAACCGAGTCAAAAGTTATGACCCTCACTATAAAATTTCAACCCAAACTGATAACTTAGTCAAAATTTATGACCCTCAAAAAATCCCTACATCACTCTGGAATGGAGATAAATGAATCCACCACCCTGCAATTTTCCAACAACCATACTGGCCCTAGGGTGACTAGGGTGACTGAATGCATAAACCCAAGAGACCACTCTATTCTTATACTGACCTTGGGTTGACTGAATGCATAAAATCAAGAGACCACTCTATGCCTACATGGCCTTGGGGTGACTGAATGCATAAACCCAAGAGACCACTCTATGCTTACACACATGGATATTTTGATATTCATTTTTTTTTGGGTGTAGACTAAAATCATAGATGTAAACCGATCTTTCATTGCTTTTCTTTCCCAGCCAGAAATTAAATTATAGGGAAGAAAATTTATATGGATTTAATCCTTTTGTTTGTAATTCTCTCCCTCTAAGATTGGAATCAATTGGATCTCACTCCAACTATATATACCTAATGTATTAAAGTGTAAGTGTGAAATACAATTACAGTTTGTGTGAATCTTGTGCAATGGATGCTCTCCATTTTTCTTATTTGGTATCAAAGATGAGTACTCTAGGCTTATCTCCCTTACGGGAGGATCCATGAAGATGAGAATGGAGTGCTTGTGTTTTCTAGTGTGAGAGTGTAGTTTCCTGTGTGTTTGGTTTTGTATCTGTTCGTTTTCATGTGTGGGTGAGTTTGTCTTCGCTGCCATTGGAGAGGGCGTCACATTCTAAAGGATTAGAGTTTTCGTTAGGATTAATAGACACTAACTGGTAGAGATCAACGTGAATGTGGAGGAGCCATGCCTCAATTTCATAATGAGTTCAATGCAACTATTTTGTGATAGATTTGCTGCCTATATGTAGACCACTCAGATCTGAAAGGAAAACACCCACTATGGAAGACTTTGTCTACAGATCTAATTAAAGAGGTCGAGTGTTGCAGAATAGAGCTGTTGTTTCATTGAAAACTACAACAATCATTGTTGTTGTCCAAGAGAGAAGTCTCACCATTTTTTTTGGTACTGCTAAAGCTGTGGAAGTCACCATTCTATTAAGATAAGATTATAATGGTGAAATTGCATCTGTTTCTGCTGCATCATTGTGCAATAAACCTGTGCATCAACATCTGAACCATGGAAATGAGATTGCTGCAAGGAAAGTCTTTTGTGAGGTAAAATGGATTCTATGCCTATGGAGAAGTTTAATGGTTTCAATTTCCATACATGGAAAGTTAAAATTCAAATGCATTTAATGAATAGAGGTGTGTGGAGCATAGTAAAAGGCACTGAAAAAGATCTTAGTGATCCCATAATTCTGGTTGAATGGGAAAAGAAGGAAGAAACAAATAAAGGTATTATTGGTTTGGCTCTTACAGACATGCAATTTCATTTGATTGATTTGGAAAAACAATCTAAAGAAATTTGGGAGCAATTAAGTAAATTATTTAGGGAAAAGGCAATGAATGAAAAGTTTTCTTTAAAGATGCAACTTTTTAGCCTCAAAATACATGATGAGACCCATCTCTCTACTCATATAAACGAGTTAATATTTCTCTTTAATCAATTAGCTGACACAGGTACCGAGGTAGATCCAGAAGATGCTAAATCAATTCTATTGAATAACCTATCTTCTAAATATAACAATGTTGTATTCACATTAAGTCAATTACCCTCACAATCATTGGAAGGAATGGTAGCATCATTGTTATCTGAAGAAAAAATGACATATTCTGAAGACTTGGATGTAGGTGGTCAGCATGAAATTGCACTATTTTCAAAAGGTAAGATGAGAAGAATCAAGGGTTCAACAAAATGTTTCTACTATCACAAGATTGGACATATAGCCTGGAATTGTAGAACTCATGCTAAGGACCTTCTAAATGGAAAATAAACTACAAACATTGTCAACTTGGATGACTTATCAGAATTAGAGAGTGATAAAGAACTGCCAGAGTCATCTCTCAAATTGTTCTAGAAAAGGGAAAGGGGTGGTGTGATTAAAGTTTGTTTTTATGTACGTGTGTTAATGTTTAAAGTTTTTTTTATATACGTTTATGTAAAAGAATTATTGTTACTTGATATAAAGTGGTAGTCTCGATTTCAAGAACAACGATTCTTATGAGGTCATCTTCTATGATCGAATTTTGAGGACATTTCGTACCTAGACTACCTTTCTAGAAACTGCCGGATAGCCATAAAAAATATATCTGACAGATGGAGGTATGTTCATAGGATGCTTCATTACTTGACAAATTTTCTCATGGAAGCCCCAGTGAGCCGAGTTTGTAAATATTGTCTATTGTACAAGTTCATGAATGATGGTCTGAAGAATTTATACTTTAAATGAGTTGAATGGTAATATCAAAGAAGAGTATGAGAAAGAGCGCAGTCCATAGGCATCAGAGTGGGTGTAGATGTGGATGAAGACCATGCCAGACAAAGTTAAAATGTTGTAACTACTTTTTCTTTGTAATTGTGATTTTTATTATTGTAAGATTTTGTAATGTAAGCATTAAGGGGGGTTGTTAGAGATAATGCTTCATTAATGTTGCATACTAGAGTTTGGAGATTGGTTTGGGTTGTTAGAGGATGTTGAGAGATTCTCTCAACCTCTCCCTCTAAGATTGGAATCAGTTGGATCTCAATCAAACTATATATACCTAATATATTCAAGTGTAAGTGTGCAATTCAATTACAGTTTGTGTGAATCTTGTGCAATGTATGCTCTCCATTTTTATTATTTGTAAAAATAGGAGATTGTATTTTATAGATAACAAACAATAGATTACATATGTTTACCTTTTTTTTCCTTTCCCAGAACCAGATAAACTAAATTAGCAATAGATAAATATAGATGGATTATTGATTTTCTGTATTTCATATACAAACCAAAGAAAATAGGATAAGTCATGTGTCTGTGTCCGTGATTGTGCATGAGTTATAATTTGACATGGAAAGGAGAACAAGAGAACAAAGGAAGAGAATCCATGGAATTACAACCTTGTAGCTCCATTCATCCAACACAGATCCTGCTTCCACAGGCAACATAAATCAGAAATTTTCAAACAAAGCAAGAAATGAAAGGCCGAAATTAACAAATCTCAGAACATCATATAATAATGTAAATACAAATCTCAAGGAAAGAGGGCCAAAACTAATAGATATTTTAACACCATACTACTCATACAAATAGAAATCTTCCTCCCTATCGCCATAATTTGAAATCGAATTTAATTTCAGCATGATCACCATCATTGTTAACACTGTGGATATCAGAAATTTGTATTTTTTGCTTTGACTATATTTGTATTATTATCTCAGAACACCTTATAATAATGCAAATGGAAATTTTGTCCATTGGATGTAGCTTGGGTGGTTGAGAAGAATGTTTATTATCTTCCCCACCTAGGTTCAATTCCTTGTAAGTGACATGTGATGTTCTTTGTTTAGAGTACGCTACTCATGTTGTTTGAGCAATCAATATACAACAAATCCCAACCTTCCATGTTCATATTAGGCATGTGGGGTCAACGGAGCCTGTAATACCTTCCATGCGGTAATGTTTCCTCTAACATGGCCTCTCACAACTCCATTATGGCATTCCTGTAAGATATATGGTCATTCATGATCCAAAACACACCAACTAATTTTAATTCTATCCCTTGTTTCTCATGTTTGATTGACCATACTTGGGTTTTCCAAGCAGAGTTGAGTAATTGTATACACAAATAAAGATAATGTGAATATGTTTTTCTCAAAGTCTTGTGCAGTTGTTTATGTTCATTTGTCTTGATTGGGATATTGTGAATATGTTTTTGCCAAAACCTTGTGCAGTTGTTTATGTTCATTTGTCTTGGTTGGGATATTGTGAACATGTTTTTTCCAAAACCTTGTGCGTTTTCAGTTTAAATAGATCTAAGCTTTCTTAATTTTTTTTGATGTTGTTGTGCATGTATGTCTATATATATATATATATATATATATATATATATATATAATTTTTTATTTTTATTTATGTTTTTTTATCATGGTAATTTAATATAACAACTTTACTTGATTGATGCTATGCGATTCATTTCGTTGGCTTCAATCCCATTTCTTCACCCCTGTGAGCATCACCCGATGCAATGAGTGCTAAGTGGACTATTCAAACCATGAGAATTATTGGTCAGTTGAGACTAATACTCATGAATATGGGTCATAGATTAATGACTTACACTACGCAGTTAATCCCAAAAATAATATCTAATATCTTGCACTG
>JASDQU010711757.1:25043-47102 GCA_032191745.1 Picea mariana
ATGATGATGATGATGATGATGATGATGAATAATGTAATTTTGGATTGGTCTATCAAACCTTAAGAGCGTAAGGGATTAATTGCAAATCTTTAGAATTTTGTTTATGTGCTAAAAAAGTGTTAAGAGAAGCTTTCCAAGATCACGACCATAGTTTTCTTGAGTTAAAAAGTTAGGAAGGTTGGTAGTGTGAAAAATATTTTGAAACTGAGATCTAATCATGGTATAGGTTGGACAATCTAAGAGAAAGTGATTTTCATCTTCAACATTCTTAGTGCCACAAAGGTGACACACTCTTTCATCCCATGGCATTTGAGGAATTGACCAACACTTAGTTTCACTATGGATCTCGTGATAATTTGTTCTTATCTTAGCAATGTTTATTTTTTTTTTTTACACTTGTCAAAACTAAGAGATAATTTTGATCTTCTAGATTAGGGTTGAGTACATCCTTATAATACATTAATTTTCTTTTTTCCTCTAACTCTTTGTCACACCACATTTTCTCCAAAAATTTTGATTTAATGATATTTTTAATAGTATCTTTAGTCTGCGAAAAGGTCTCTTCGATGACTTCCCAATGGATAGCCAAGACTATGCATATTTATGCTATCCTCACTTGAGTTGAAGGTGGTTACGACTGGATTTGAAGAAATTTTATGAAGCCTATTTTCTTCCATGTTGTTTAACCTATTCTTAAACATTATGTATATAGTAATAGTTGTTCTATGAATGGGGGAAAGTATTTCCTATAAGAAGATGAGATAGGGTGTATTTCCTTTAATTTTGAGATTATAGGTTATAAAATTCTTTTGTGTTTTCTCTATCTTTCTCCAAGATTCACGAGAGATGCTGCATCTCCATACTTCGTATCCATATAGAATAACATGTGTAACACAATTTTCAAAGATGGGTTTCTTATTATTCCATATCCAAAGATTGAGATGATTGACAATTGTTTTCAAGCCCATAATAAGCTTTCCATCCCCCAATAATCATTTTCTCAATGCTATAATTCTAGTTGAGCATGTGGTGAATATTGATTCCAAAATATTTGTATGAAGTCAATTCCTTGAAGTTTTTTTTTTCATATACAAAGGTATCATAAGTGATCTTATTGGATTTAATGATCGTGACCTTAGTATTGTCAGTGTTAACAATCATACCCATATTGGAGAAAAAATCCTTGGGCATTCTTAGTTGCTTTCCAAGAACATGGGGACTTATTTCCATAAGAAAAATATCATCGGAAGAAAGAAGAATATTGATGACTATACCAATGAGAGTAGGGCCAACACTAGCTTCTTGTTCCAAAAAATCTTCTAATTTGTCAATGTATATGCCAAAAAGGGTAGGGGACAAGGGATAGGATTTCTTGACTCCAATATTGCAGTTAATCTCTTTCGACCATCCCTCAATGTTATTAAACTTGGAAATAATGTTATCATACAACCTTATTGCAACAACCCTCAACTCAAAAGGAACTTTTATCTCTTCCAACCTATCCCAAAGGTTTTTCCTGGGAACCGTATTAAAATATTTTCTAAAGTCAACAAAACAACAAAAAATGTTGGTTTTAGTATTGTGGAACTCCTCTATAATGAGCTTAAAGGTAATAACATGGTCCATAGTTGAATGATTTCTCCTAAACCTAAACTGACCTTTGGTTCTTTTACCTTGACTTCCTAGGCAAAGGCTAATCTTCTTTTCCAAAATAATTCCATAAAGCTTGGAAAAATTTGGGCTAATCATAATGGTCCTATAATTAAAGGGAATGTTTCTATCTCCATTTTTAAAGATATTAAACAATGAATCTTTGAGTCCAAGGTTTACAGAATCCCTTCTTTACTGCTTAATTGAAGAGCTTATGTGTGTGAGGGATGAGGATAGGCCCTCTGATTTTAAAAATTTCAGCTTGGTAGCCTTCAATGTCCTTAGCTTTCCTATTTGCAAGCCACTTAACCTCGAACACTATGTCATCCAAAGAAAAAACTTCATCCTCTATAGGGAAAATATGATTATTTTCTTTAGTATTGTGGATTAAAATTTTCCTCCAGAACTTCTTAGGATCAATCTTAGATAATTGTGAAAGCTATTGTTTCCTTTTATTGATATAGTACCTTTTTTTCCTTTTAATTAGGGATTTGTACTTATTGGTATTATCAAGTTTTAAGGACTCACTAGAAGCATCCCTAATGGATTTCCTAGCAATATTATATTCTTTATCATACCAAGGGTTGATTTTTCTATTCTTAGTTTTATAAAACACCTCAAAAGAGAACTTGTTAATAGAAGTGGAAAGGGTAGTTATAAAATTATGATATAGGTATTCAATGTTGTATTTATAAGTTAGGAGATGTAATTCAGTATTTAAATCCTTTAAGAAAAGGTAAAATTCACTTTTGTCAAAGAGAAATTGTCTGTTATTATTATAATTCTCTTCAATGGTGCTCCTATGCAAGGAAAATTTTAGAGTTAGGGTTAAAGGTCTATGGTCAGAGTTCGGTTCATGGTCATTTAAAAGGTCAAAAATTACTAATTGGTTGGAAACAAAGATATCATATATCATATATTCTATGATGCTACTACGTAGTCAATGAATACAAGTCATCTAGTCAGAGTTTGGGCACTTCATTACTCCATTTCAAATTATTAGGTCTTGAGACTTGCAGAGCTTGACTAGCTCAATACCAAATAAATTATAACTTGGGTTTTCAGAGCTTCTTTTGTAGCTATTATCTAAAACAAGGCCCTCATCTAGCCATAAATGATTATGGTTGGAATTATTTCTTAAAAGAGTAGCTTAGCTCATTGCAATCCTAGCATTAAAGTCACCTAGGAGGAGGATATTACCTTCATTTTGTTGAAAGTTGTAGCAATGTACAGGTACTTCCACGTTGGTGTGTGTTTATCATGTGGAAGTCGTCTAATGCCTATTATAGCCTTAAAAGTTCATTTTTTTAATTGAATGACCTTTTGTAATTAATGGAGGTTAACTAAGTTAAAATCCTAAGTTCTTGGCTTTAGTAACTTAAATACAAATTAAATTAAGTCACAACTGTTAGATCTAAAGTGAATGGGAGATTAGATCTTAGTCATTGATAACTTTGGATGAGATATAGGGTTTTAATTTAGGGTTTTATTTGGTCTAATCTAAATATTGTAAAAAGGAATCTAAGGTGAGAGGACAAGGCACAAGTGAGATAGAGACTGCAAAGAGAGAGTGAGATTTCATGTGTGCAGGTGCATAGATATGAGGGAATGAGAAAAAGGGACAACAAGGGAAGTAACATCCTTGAGGTTTGTAAGGCTAGGCTAATTGTTGTAATTGTAATTTCCTCATAAGGGTCATTTTCTTAGAACAGGAGCCCCAATTAATAATAAAATATGACATAATTGTTTTTCCATGGGTTTTACTTGAATCTCGTGTGCAATGTGATTGATTTCTCTGTTGTTGATGCTTCCACTAACTATTGATACGAACCTAGTTGTATCATGATTCAGTAAATTATTTTTTCTCATAAATTAACAATCATGTGCTAGGTTACAAAAAATTATCACAATTTTCAAACTATAAATATTTTGTTCTAAATTATTATAGGGACAATTTCTATATAGATTTATTTTCTTAAAAAAAGTATAATTAATAGAGGACAAATAGGAAATTGTTATACACATTTTCTTAGCATTGATGCATGAAATTTCTATCCAAATGTACTAATTAAGAGGGTTGATCTTATGAAGTTTAGTGTGAGAAGATATTATCTTCCTAACATAACAAGCTATCCCTTCTATCCCTCTTCAGTTGGAATTTTTGTTCCATGCTGACCATAATATAATTACTTTTATGTTGGGATTTTTTGTTCCATTCTGACTAAATTCATGCTCCCAAGTTTCAACTAGACAAATAATATCAATATCACTCAGGATCCAATTTATCATAAGACCTTTTCACCATGGAAAACCACGATAATTCCAAAAAAAGATCTCGAGTGTCCCAAAATCCTATTTATTATTATCCTTCTTCTCTTTGTCCCTAACAATAGATTTTCTATTTTCTATTGATTGCCCATTTTCCTTCTATCATTGCTTATTTTACCTTTTGAACTTCCTTCCTTAATTTAGCTTGGTCTTCAGGAATGAGGTCTTCATTTATACATATTCCTGAGCCTTTTAAGCTTAGATATTTACTGAGTATGCTATATTTATGGTCATTATAACTTAATTTCACATGGATCAACCTATCTTTATGCTCAATTATTTTTGTGTTTGTTTTTGTTTTTCCATTTCTTGAATTCTATCCTCCATTTTCCACAATTGGCTCTTGAATCCTCACAATCTATCCTTCATAGTTTGGATCGTATATTCGAAAGGTTTAATTTTTCTATCAAGAATTGGATCTAGCACTATTTGGAGTTTTCAATCTCTTTCTTCACCCTTTTTTTCTAATGATTCTAACTCTATTTTGACTTTGACATCTCTTTCTTCTCTTCTTTTATTTGATGATTTCATATATTTGTAAAATCTCTCTAGGGTGACTTTGGGGGAGCCCCCTCTAACAAGATGAGTTTTTGGAATAAGTGGTGGAGTGCTCATATTTAAAAGAAGAGAAAATAAATAACAATTGTTATTTTGGATTGACTTTAAAAATGGAAAAGATTTTTTTTGATTGATAATAACGATAATAATAATTATCTCTAAAATCAAATTTTATTATTTAAACTTATATATATATATATATAATTTTATTTATATTAATGTGTGGGTGCTTGGCGGATTGAAGAATCCAAAACTAATTTAAAGTTCAAAACCAAAGAGATTATTCACCTCACTGAGAGCTCAAAGCCACAAAGAAGTATTATGGTTTGCATCATCAAGAGTAATTGCGACGATTATTCCCGTCAAAAAAGGTAAAAACCACAGAGAAGTATTTTTCCCATTCAAAATCGTAGAGATGTAATGTTAGAAATAAAATATCTCTTTCAAAACCATAAAGAAGTATATTCCATTACATAATCAATTATTTATAAATTAATAATCAATTAATAACACTAAGATTTGACATTAAATAACAACAATACTTATAATACACTTTATTAGCCATTTAATTACCATCCAATTCATGAACGAGGGAGAAATTATAATTTTTACCCAACAATTAGATGAATTAATAATGTATTCTTCTTCAATATTTCCCCCCAAAATGATAGCTTCCACTGTTTTAAAGAAATACAAGATCTCCTAATTTTATTCATTTAATTTTTATTTTTATTTTTTCAAAAATAATATTGTATAACTAAAAGTTATTTTCTACCTTTTACAAATTTTTCTAAATAATTTTTTTTTTTGTGACATAATCATTAGGGAATGTTATAATCCAACACAATTTTTTCGGAATGACACAATGGACATAACCCTTAAAGGACAACATATTTCGACACAACCATTGAGGAATGTGGCAATTCGACATAATTCAACCACAATGAATATCCCAATGTAACAATACCATAGTAAACCATTCTTAAACATAATCAACATGATCCATCATAGTTAACTATGTTTAACGATGTCTAGCCATGGTAAACCAAAGAGAATCATAGTCAACCTAAGTCAACCCTGTTTAATCATAGTGTAACATGGATGAATGTGGTCATCCATGATAAATGAAGTTCAACCATAATAGACTTGAGTCAACCAAGGTTAACCATAGTAAACTAAACATAAACCAAATTCAACCATAGTAAACCAAATTCAACTGTAAGTTGACTATAATAACTCAAGCATAAAAACAATTCAACCATCTCTCGATGACAATGAATGATAGGAGGTCCCAAAGTCAACCATGGTCAGTTGTGGTCCACCATGGTTGACTACAGTTGACTATGGATGTTCATGTCAACCATAGGCATCAATGGCAATCCATAGTCAACCGTATATATTTTTTTATGACTACGGGAATTGTAATGGCGACAATATCGTACTCGCGTGACATAGGGTCAAATCCTGCCAGCTACCTTATAATCCCTAGGGAGAATTGCACAGCCTGCAAGCACGCCTCTAGATAAATTGAGGTTTGAAATCATGACCTGCATAACAACACGAATGCCTTAACAGTATGTTTGCTGGCCACTAGACCAAATCCTTGCGGGCTTAAAATTTGAAGGACATGGGGGTGGGCTTTGATCCACTTATGTGTGAATGGGTCACAATACCATTTAATATTGTATCTCTAGGTGCAACCACACGTTCGACCACTACCTTAAGGTTCCCCCGTGGCTCCAAGTAAATCCCTCATGAGAATTGAACCTTGCCCAACTTTGAAAAACTCCTTGCTTTCCACCATTGGATCCAACCCCTTTGGGAATAGTCAACCATATTAACCATAGTAAGACATAATTAATTAATTTGACTATGGATGACTAAACCTTGGTCATCCATGGTCAACTTGAGTTAACCACAATTAACCATGTCTACAATAATCAACCATATATAACCAAATTTAACCATATTCAACCTGGTCAACCATGGTAAACCATGGTCAAGCAAGGTCAATCATGACAACCATGTTCAACAATGTCAACCATATTCAATTGTATTTAACCATAGTCGATCAAGTCAAACATACTCAATCATGTTGATCATAGTTAACCATAGTTAACTAAGGTGAACCATAGTTAACTATGGTGAACCATAGTCAATCATGTCAACCATAGTCGACCATGTTCAACCATGCTCAACCATGGTTAACTGAACTAAACCATGTTCCACCACATTCAACCATCATCCACCTAGTTTAATCCTAGACAAAAATGGTTAGCCGAAAATAATGATAGTAAAACATGGTCAACCATGTCATCTATAGTCAACTATAGTCAACATGGTCATCCATGGTCAACCATAGTCAACTAGAGTCTAATGTGGTCAACCATGGTCAAGCAGATTCTAATGTAACCATACTAAAATATCATAGATATTTCATTATTATTTCTATCGATAGTTTAATTCACAAATCTACTAATCTAGTATAAGTCGTTAGCATACCCCAATCGATATCATTCATTTTGAAAGGTGGAAAATAATGTCAATTGGAATATATCAATCATTTACACTTATGTGGTTGTGTTAGTCTATTTATGATTGACATAGAAATATATTTTTTTGATACTACATGTCAACTCCTTGTTAGAAAATAAAGAAATTAGACATCTCCCTCATGCTCCGATGTAGAAAGAACCTATCTATGGATGTTTTTTTTTTTTTACTTTAAATTAATTTCTTTATATATATATATAATGAAATTTTTATTCTTTTATTAATATTTTTTTTAAATACAACATGTCAACTATTGAATTTATGCTTATTCAGATTTCATTAACTTTCTATTAGCAGAAGCATAGATGAAGAATAAATAATAGTTGCAGTAAATAACCAAGATCACAAGAATATAACCATGCACAAGATACAAAAGAATTTATCTTGGTAAACCCTTCTACATAAGGGAAGAAAACCCAACAACCTTTCACTATAATATTGTCCAAGAGAAGATCCAAGACCAAAAGAAGAATGACACTACTACTCCAAAGGTAGCGCACTAGTCCAAGAGAGAGAAAATACACAAGAGAGAATGATCCAAAAGTGATGTCTCCAAATGGGAGATGGATCTCTCTATATACAAGTCCAACATGTGAATTGTCATATCCAAGTGGTTCCATTCAACAAGGCCAAATTGAACCTCTAGGTCTTTTGTGCAAGGCTTGGGACTTCTTCCTTATCTGACATCATAGTGAAAGGTCTCCTCCATCTCATCACACATGGCTACAACTAATGTGGACATTTTCATCTCATCTAGGGGTCACAACCCACTAGAGCACACTAGGTCTACAACCACATAGTGTCCATAGGTCAACCTAGCTTAGTCCATCAAGGAGTATGACCTCAAAAATATCCCCACCACATGGGATACACTCCAAGAGCTTCTAGGAACCAACTTAGTATGTCATCACAGGTCAACCCAACTCAGTTGATTGAGGAGTACGACCTAGAGAAAATCCCAACCACATGGGATACATCCCAAGGGTAGTTGGGCACCAACCCAGTACAACTTATCATTCCATCAATAAATGTCATACTCAACTTAGTCCATCGAGGAGTATCATCATAGGTCAACCCAACTGAGTCCATCGAGGAATACGACTTGTATAATGTCTCATGAAGATGTAATCATCAACACTCCCTTTCAACAATCGGGGCATTCTCTACCACTCCAAGTTTATCGCAGAAGTACTCAAAATTCAACTTGGAAAGGGTCTTGGTGAGAACATATGCAATATGATCATGTATAGGAAGGTAGTGCACCCATACTTCTTTCCTCTGCACCATATATCGAATGTAATAAAACTTGATCTCAACATGTTTCTATCTGTCAAGAGATACTAGATTCTCTGAGAGCTTCACATAGCCCTGGTTATCACAATGAATCATGATGGGATCCAACATCTTCCCAAAACATCCTGCAAGGAGCTTCTGAAGCCACACTGCTTCACGTACTACCATACATACTACAATATACTCGGTTTTGTGTTTCTCAAAGCCACAAAAGTTTGTTTCCTGCTACACCAGGAAACCATGGCAGACCCCAAACTAAAGTAACACCCTGAGGTGATCTTCTTGTCAATTGTGCTCCCTTCCCAATCAGAATCATCATGTCCCTTCAATATCATGTCAATACTAGAACCATATCACATTCCATATCCAAATGTTCCTCACAAGTATATCAACACATGCTTCGATGCTACCCACTGCAATTGTCTCGTTTGACTCATGAACTGGCTAAGTGCACTCACTACATAGAAAATATCTAGTCTGGTGTTAACCAGATACATCAATGATCCAATCAATTGTCTATACATAGTCATATCAATCAGGTCTGAATCGGAAGAAGACTCACTAAATTTCTTCAGATTTGACACCATTGGTGTGGCCATGGACTTACAGTCCAACATCCCAAATCTCCTCAGAATATCAATTGTAAACTTTCCTTGACTCAGGAAGATCTCATCATTTCTCTACCACACCTATAGTACTAAGAAATAGTGCATCATGCCAAGATCCTTCATCTCAAATTTAGAGGCCATCTCATGCTTGCACCAAGTAACGAGGCTCTCTGCTCCGGTGAGAAATAAATCATCAACGTACAGGATAAAAATTAGGGACTCACCACCAACAATAGTATAGTACACGTTGGAATCAACAAGACTCCTATTGAAACCAAAACTCATCAGGTATCCATCAATCCTTGTATACGAAGCTCAAGGTGCATGCTTGAGTCCATACATGGCCTTCTTCAACCTTCACACATGGGACGCCTTCCCATGAATCACTAAACAATATAGTTTCTCAATGTACACCTCTTCCACAATATCTACATTGAGGAAGGCTGTCTTTAGATCCATCTGATGTAATATCCAACCCATGGATGAAGCAAGGGAAATGATAATATGAATGTAGGTGTACCGAGAAACAAGAGAAAGTGTCTATTCCTTCTACTTGAAAGAATACTCTAGCCAAAAATATCACTTTGTTCTTCTTGATGATGTTGTTAGCTGCATGTTTGAATTTATAGATCCACTTGGAAGTCACCATAGACTTCCCCTCATCTCTCAGAACAATATCCCACACATCATTCTTCATGATGGAACGATACTCATCCATCATGGCATCTCTCCATATGTGCTAACTAGATGCCTCCTCATAATAGGAAGGCTTAGAATCAATGATGTGGCTCATCGTTGCAACATAGCTTGAGAATATCTGAGGTCTCTTAATTTCTCTAAAGATACCACAGGGAGCTGCATGTCCCTTTTCCTTCGACAAATTTTGATGATCCCATGTAGGCCTCTTCCAGCCTATTGCAATATCTTTGGAAACATCAACATGATCCACATGATCAACTGGATCAGCACGCTCAATTGTCTCCATGGGCTCAAGTGTCTCCCTTTGAACTACTAAAGAGTGAGGGGGATGAGATACCATATCCTCCTACCTCTCACTATCAATATCCATGTGAGATCCTCTAGACCTCCTGAATTCTACCTCCTCTTTAAAGGAAACATCCCTGATCACCTCAATTTGTCTCTGACCTAGGATGTATATCTGACATGCCTTCGAAGACTCATTGTACCCATCCTTCCTAAAGGGTCTAACTTTTTCCTTTTCTCCTTAAGTACCTGAATGTAAACATGACACCCGAATATCATGAAGTGTCCAACCTCAAGCTTCACTATGGTGAAAGCCTCCTAGGAAGTCATATTCTTCAAAATCTTATGAGGGATCCTATTCTGAACATACAGAATGGTCATGGATGCCTCTACCCACAAAACATAGGAAAACTATGATCATGAATCATCACCTTCGTTGCCTAAAAAATCTACATGTTATTTTTTTCTGCAACCCCATTCTGTTCGAGGATATAATAAATAATGTACTCCCTATTTATCCCTACCTCAACACAAGAGTCATAGAAACCCTTGGAGGTGTACTCTCCTCCATTATCTGATCTCAATATCTTTATCTTCTTTCCAGTCAGGTTCTCAACCTATGCTATGTACTCATGATACTTACCAAGGACTTCTTCATATTCATTAGAATTCAAGAAGTAAATCCAAGTCTTTCAGGAGTAGTCATCAACAAAGATCACATAGTATAAGTATCCACTCAATGAAACAATTTTCATAGGCCCAGACAAATCTAAATGCACCAGGTCCAAGATCCCCTTGGATATGTTGTCATTGCTTGGAAAATACCCCTTGCAATTCTTTCCAAGAGAAAATCCTCTACAAATTCCATCATGCTCTATATGAAGTGTTGGAATACCTATCACCATATTCCCCAGAGAAGGAAGAGATCTATAATTCAAATGGGAAAGTATCCTATCCCATATCTCACTCAGACTGATAGAATCATGCACCAGGGCTTAAACTAGTTGAACTGTCATTATATACAAACTATCTTCTTGAAAACCAATCACACAAGTTGATCCCATGCTGGATTTGTTATGCGATGCAAGAACCTTACCACCAGAGAAGGAAACCTTGTAGCTTCTATCCTCCAAGGATGAAATAAAGACAAGGTTCCTTCTCATCCTCGGTACAAGCAATACACCACTCAAATGAAGCGAGGTACCAGAGTCTAACTGGAAGGAAATGGCCCTAGATCCCTTCACAGTATATCTAGCATCATCACCAAGTGCAACATGGAACTGAGTTTCTTTATCTACTATATATTTGAGGTTCTCTCTATATCCAGTCTTATGTCTAAAAGCACCATTATCAATCAACCAAATATCACTACTAGTAGGAATCATACCCGAGAGGGATGAAATGAAGAATAAATCCTCATCGTCCTTACTTGTTTTCCTTGACTTCTTCTTGGGTGGTTCTCGGTCAACATCAACGGTGGAGGCATACTACTTATTATTCTTCCACAAAGGGAATTATCTGGCATAGTGGCCAAACTTGTCACATTTGAAGCACTAAATCTTTGAAACATCCTTCCTTTTATGCTTAGGAATTGGTGTGGGCCTTGTTTCTTTGAATGATATTTCAAAACGTCATCCTCTTCCTTTTACTTTCCTTTAATGATAGGAAAGGGATGGGATTTCATCATGATGGGAACTTTGTGCACCTATGGAAGTAAGTCTGGTCTTCTCCTGAGTACAATCTAGTCATAATCGATCAAACATAGGAAATTTGGATCGCCCACTAATACTCTGAATGAATGGCTCCCAATGGCTTGGAAGACCATTAATATTCAACATGAAAATATATTTATCTAATATGATCTCTCAAATGGTGCCCAACTGATCTTTAATATCAGATATCTTCATGAAGAAGGTGGCAAATGTATCTTCCTTAGTCATCTTGGCGTTCTGAAGTTGGTGCTTCAAGGAAATTGATCTGTTGGCATTTTTTCTCTCAAAACAATTTTTCAAGGTGTCAAACATATATTTAGTTATACTTATTTTGGATATGTGTGGAATCAAGTGGTATTTTACATAGTATATAATGATCCTTCTAGCTCTTGCATCATTCTTCTTCCACTGAGACTCCTCTGAAGCATCATCAGGTTCTGGCACAACCTCTTCCAAAACATTCATTAGATCACTCTCTTCCAGAGTGATGAGTATCCTAGACTTCCAAGAGTGGAATTTAGAGGCTCCATCAAGCTTATCTTCTACCAAAACACTTGTCACCATGGCTGTAGAAACCCTAGGACCAAAAATAATGCCAAAAATTGAAACTTCTCCAATCTGCAATATGAGAGTTTTAGGAGATGCTCTAGGGTAGGGATCACTTGTATGTGAAATAATTTGGCCCAACTACCTAGGGAACATTCTCAACAAGCTTGACAGGGAAAAGTGCAGTTGCATCCAAACCCTAGCGAAACTGCAGAAAATAAGCTAGCTAGTTGCAAAAGAGGGCTAGCGAACTTGTGTATATGGATTCTTCAGGAAAACTGCTATGAAACCATGTTGAATTTTATGATTATTTAGATTTCATTAACTTTCTATTAGAAGAATCATAGATGAAGTATAAACAATAATTGTAATAAATAACCAAGATCACAAGAAGATAGCCATGCATAAGATACAAAATAATTTATCCTGGGAATCCCTTCGGCACAAGGGAAGAAAAACCAACAAACTTTCACTATAATATTGTCCAAGAGAATATCAAAGACCACAATAAGAATGGCGTTACTACTCCAAAGGTAGCGCACTAGTCCAAGAGAGAGAAAAATAAACGAGAGAGAATGATCCAAAAGTGATGTCTCCAAATGTGATATGGCTCTCTATATATACAAGTCCAACACGTGAACTGTCGCATCCAAGTGGTGCCACTCAACAAGGACGAATTGAACCTCTAGGACTTCTATGCAAGGATTGGTCCTTCTTCCTTATATAACATCATAGTGAAATGTCTCCTCCATAGCATCACACATGGATACAACCAATGTGGACCTTCTCATCTCATCTAGGGGACACAACCCACTATCTCACACTCGGGATAAAACCACATACTTTCCATAGGTCAACCCAGCTCAGCCCATAGAGGAGTACAACCTGGGAAATATCCCAACCACATGGAATACACCCCAAGGGTCGTTGGGAACCAACCCAATATGTCACCACAGGTCAACCCATCTCATTCCATCGAGGAGTATGACCTAGAGAATATCCCGACCACATGGCCTACGCTCCAAGGGTCATTGGGCACCAACCTAGTACAACTTATCAGTCCATCGATACGTGGCATATTCAACTCATTCCATCGAGGAGTATCATCACAGGTCAACCCAACTTGGTCCATCGAGGAGTACGACGTGGAGAATGTCTCAAGAAGATGAAATCATCAACATCAAATCCATGTTTTTCTTTTTCTCTTTAATATAAATTAGGTAATCTTCATTATAAAAAATCGGTGTAGAAAAACTAATAGCAGTCTTTAAACATACATATTATATTTATGATTCAAAATGTTTTCACATATTAAGATCGAAATAAAGAGTTTACTAATGTCTTTGGGAAAAAAATTATCATTTTTTATTATTGTGTCATGTAGTATATCCTATCAAAGATACCTAAGATACTTCTAAATTTTAAAAAGATAAGGTAAAGGGAGTTATGATGATTTGTTTCCTCTTCCATACCTATTGAAGTATGTGTTAGTTCTTTTTCTCCTATTTCCATATCTTCTATTAGTTCTATCATTGTCTGCTCATCCTTGTGTCCAACTTGTCTTGAAATCTATTGATTAGAAGCCACCAATTATGCATCTATATTCATATTCTCTACCAGATTATTTAATAAATTGCACTATGCCTCAAGAATGACCAATCATTTCTTAACTTGTAAAAAGGTTCTCATAACTTCTACAATTTGTGGGATACAACACTCCTCATATTCATGAAATTTGGAGATGAGAGTAAGAATGGATTCCATATTGACTAGAAGAATTTCTTCGTGTGTCCTTAAAGTCTTCATGAATTCTTGTAAATATTGATGATCCATGTTATGTGATTGACCTTATGTTTGCAAAATTGATATTTTACAAACCCACAACTTGGTTCAAAATAAAACATAGGAGATTCAACACATGTCACATGAGAACTATCCCTATTATCATACAGACATGACTCTAAGCCACGACCTGCAAGTGGAAGAAAAAAATTTGAACTCTCTACATCACTTCTGGAATACTCATAAACAATTCTACACTCCCAATAACACAAGAGAATTCGATTAAAAAGGGTTTCCCACAACCAGAGAATAGAGACCGCATATTTGTACGTAGGAATCCATTCCTAAAAATATCATATTCAAAACTGAAATAACCATAACCAGAGATAAATAGATTTCTAATAGATAGCTCTCATCTACTATCCAAACTTAAAAAAATAAGAGCATAGAGAGCGGAAGAAAAATGAACTACCAACCTGAAATTCAAGGATGAGTTCGAGAGAAGTCCAAATAAACAAATTTTCCCACATCCTCCCACTAAATTGAGGTTGAAATGACCATTGTCCCACCTTGTTCAGGGTTAATTAAATCTAATCCTTCATTATGTTTCATCCTCACAAACATGAACACATGGAAGGGAGCCTTGGGTTTCTTCATGTTGGAGGATGGGTTTAGGTTGGACGCATGGTATAATATGTTTGGGGGTACTTGTCATTAAATACACAAGAGAAAATTAAGGTATAATTTGAGAGGTTAATTATCCATTAACCAAAATTTGCCCCATTTTAAGTTTTGTTGCCTGGTTAGCTATTGAGTTAGCTTGGCGATTTTGAGTCTTTAAGACATGGAAAAAAAATATTTTTTGAATTCTTGAAGCCACAAGTTTATAATCGGTTGGACATATTTTATTATGTATTAATTTAATAGTTATACTAACGTCTCGTACTACAAATAAATGTTGAATATGATTTTCCATTGGTAACCCATTGGTAACCTTAGCCCCTCGAGAAGTGAGTGAGATATTTTTTGTGATTAATAATTTTTTTAAATATCACATGTTAAATCCATGTTGAATATAGATGGAATTAGAGATCTCTTACAAATTAAGTTGTATAAAAAACCTTACAATGTATAAGTTTTTATTTTTATTTTTTTCAATTGTTTTATGTCACAAACACACACACACACACACATATATATATATATATATGTGTGTGTGTGTGTGTTTCTACCTATATATATATATATATTTATTGGTAGAAACACACACACACACACACACATATATATATATATATATATATATATGAGAGAGAGATTTGATATTGAAATATTTTACTTAAGCTGGACATTGAAATATTCTATTTATGGATGAAATTGAAATATTTTGTTGTTTGTGATAAGCAGTGTGAAAAATAATATTTTTTAAATGGAACATATCTACTCCATGTTAAGCACTAAACAATTATGTAAAAATCAACACACACACATGCACACGCATGCATATATATATTTTTTCATTTCAAACAGAAAATCAAATACAAAAAATACACATTTATTGCTAGCCTTGTCGTAACATCACATCATTATACGACCCTTCTCAACTGACAAAAACATTTTCATCATAAATATAAAACAATCCAAAACATAAATTAAACTTTTTTGAGTTCTTATACAAGTTCACAACAAAAAAAAAAGGACACATTACCCATTAAATAAAAAAAAATTGCACAATTGCCTAAGAGGTACTATCCTTGACCTCTTGTTTAATAAACACACTTTCTTGAACTCTCAAGGCTTTTCTTCAAAGAGTATCTCAATTGTGATTATGCTCTCTATAAACATGGATAAAAGAAATTTCATCAAAATATCCTTTTAACACTTGAATTCTATTCATGATAGGTCTTAATAACACCCTAATAATATTGCCTTTACCATTTTCTCAATCTAATACAAGTTTAGAAACACCTAGGATCTTTTTCATCTTTTGTCCTAATGCTTCTTTGAATAGAGTGCATAAAGTTCTCCTCTATTGTTTATGTCAAACCCATCCCCATAAATAATGTTATATTTGAAGAAAAAAATAACTTCTACTTATACTGTGAACCATAACATGTTCCATATATATATATATATATATATATATATATATAACTTAAATGAACATTGAAATATTATATATATAAATATACATAAAAATATTGTTTTAATTATTAATATTTTTAAATACCATCTAACAATTTATACATTTCCACTATATATAAATTCCTTAATTTCTTTACTTTTAATATATTATTTAGTTAATAAAAAAAACAAAAATATATATTCACAAAGTATCTCATTTCTTTTTCTCTTTCTACATTTATTTCATTATCTCATGGCTTTTTATTTTTCGAAGTTGATTTCATTGCTTTTATTTTTATTTTTCGGATTCTACTTAAAGCGTGAGCGTTTTTACCTTCATGTAAGCATCCAGTTGGCCTATGCCAAATGCAAATTTCACGCTACTTCCCCATAAAGATTGTTGAACATGTCAAACAGGTCAATATTATGCAGTTGTATATATTTTTAGCAAATTTTAATTTAATATTGTATTTTCTTTTAAATCGTGAACATGTCAAAATATAGGTTAATACTCTACAGTTGTCTATTTTGACATGTTCAACGATCAAGGAAAATACAATATTAAAATTTGATAATAAATATACAATCTATTTTGAGATATTTGACATTTTCAAATATCTTAAATGAGGAGGAAATAGCTGAAAATGTTAATATTAACATTCCCAATATTTTAATTTAGGAGTTTTGACATTTTCAAAGATCTTAAATTAGGAGGAAATAGAGGGAAATGTTAATATTTAATATTTTCAAGATCTTAAATTAGAAGGAAAAAGATGGAAATTTATATGCCAATTGGATAACTAGACTTTATTGCATGGAAAAGGCCGATGCTATTATCAAAAGCCAAACCCCTCAATATATTAAAATAAAAGCAATGAAATCAAAATAGACTGTTCATAAAATTTTGTGTGATATTTAGTTAATAGGATGGAGAGGTTTTTTTGAATTTAGTTTAAATTGAATTTACTAATTCTATAATCAATTCTAATTTAGAAGATCAAAATGATCTATTTGTTTTGCCAAGTGTAAAGAAAAAAATAAACATTGCTAAGATAAGAATAAATTTTTACTAGCTCCATAGTGAAACTGGGCATTGGTCAATTCCTAAAATGCCATGGGAAGAAAGAGTGTGTCACCTTTGTGACACTAAGAAGGTTGAAGATGAAAAGCACTTTCTCTTAGATTGTGCAGCCTATACCCATATTAAATCTCATTTTCAAAATACTTATCACACTACCAACCTTCCTAACATCTTAACTCAACAAAAGTATGGTGATCTTGGAAAGCTTCTCTTAATGCTTTTCGAGCACATAAACAAATTTTTAAAGAATCACAAGTAATCACTTACCCTCTTAAGATCCAATAAACCAATTAAGTCTTAGTGGACGTTAATCATCATCATCTTCATCAATAAATCATAAATCATAAATCATAAATCATGATACATTGTTTTAAACAATAAACAATAATTATTATTTATATAATAATTATTTATATGGATTATTTTAAATTGTAATTATTAAAATATGATAAATAAATAAATGTTTTTTTATTTATTAAATTATGATGAATTATTCGAAGTGGGAAGAGTTTATGGAGTTATTTTCTTCTGAGGAAGACAAACTTACTTGTCTCATCTTTTCATGGAGTTTGGGCTCAACAACCAACAATCAAGCTAAAGCTTATGTACTTTTCCAAGGGTATGGCTCTGAGTCAATATGTGCATTCTATCTCTATACATAAAGATTAGAGAAACGTCATAAACCATGTCAAGCATAAAACTCTTATGACTAACATGAAACTAAGAAACATAATTTTAGATACTAAGAAACATAATTTTAAGAATTTTCAAAAAAATTCAAAATGTTGGAAGCCTTCATTTACGTCCTTCTTTTATCTATTTTTTTTTATTTTATTTTATTAGAATTATATATGTTCATATGATTGGATTGGCTAAGAGCTAGTTTTCATTTTTTTATTTTATTTTATTAGAATTATATATGTTCATAGATGATAGGAGTTGAAGTCTACCCTTTAGGAACGGCTACTAATAATTTTAAATACCATAATTTTTCTTTAATAATGATAATGAATCAACCGACATAAGTTGATAGAAGCAGTGATCATTTTTCTCACTGTTAATTAAACAGCAAAGAGAGTTATGATAGAGTTATGATATGTTTTGATATATTAAAAAAAATAAAAATGTATGATAATGTGATCCTAACCCTTTTGGTGCATTCAAGCACATAGCTGAAGTATGAATTCTTATATGTGGCAATCTGATTGGTTTAAACACATACAATTAGAAACCCATTAGAGAGTGTTGAACGTACAACCAGAATATATGATTGACTTGTTCGGGCTGCATGGAATACTGCTACATTAGAACATGGATCGACGGTAGCCATCTTTCGTCTTGGGCTCAACTGGCCTTGCACCGAGTAAATTTTAACTAAAATTCTATCAGGTCACTAAATTTCTAAATGTTTTTCTTTTACTTACCTACGTGACCAATTTTTTCGAAGTTAGGGCACGACGCTAGTCAGAAAAGCATCCACGATATTTGGTTGGAGTTAGTAACAACCCTAACAAGTTCCCAAACAGAAATAAACGAATCCACCACCCTGAAATTGGCCAACAAAATCAAACGTTTTCCTTAAATAAATTGCTACAGCCATATTGGCCCTCGCGGTGACTTATTGCATAAACCCAAAAGACCACTCTAAGCTTACACACAATGGATAGTTGCATATTCATTTTCATTTTTCCATAGTTTCTCCCTTTATCATCATTTCCTGAGAACAATAGTCTAGACGAAAATGGAAACCGATTTTTCACTGTTATTCGTTCCCGAAACCGGAAGTTACATTATAGGGAAGAAAACTTATATGGATTTAATCATTTTCTTTATAAAAACAGAAGAATGTATTTGGCAGATAGGAAACAGTAGATTACAAATGTTTACTTTTTTTCCTTTCCCAGAACCAGATAAACTAAATCAGCAGTAGATAAATGTAGACGTATTGATTCATTTTCTTGATTTCAAATACAAACAAAAGAAAATACAATCAGTCATGTGTCTCTGGTTGTGCATGATTGGAATTTGAGATGGAAAGGAGAGGAGTAGTACAAAGGAAGAGAATCCATGGAATTACAACGTTGCAGCTCCATTCATCCAACCCAGATCCGAAAGCGTAAAGTAAAAGATCTCAGAATGATAACACAAATACACATCTAAAGAAAATAAGTGTCAAAACTTATAAATCTAAGAATACTATACTAATAATACAAATGTAAAACACCCAATCTCCTAAGTATCTTTTAAGGGATGGGGTGATAAAATTTCACTTCTTCTTAGAGATTTCTAAGTTACTTTGGAGAGCACAAATGTCTCCAACTCATCAAGAGCTTTCTCACTACTGTAATTTTTCTCAAAACTAAGCTTTCCATCGAGACTTATGACTTCCCAAAGTTCTTAGACGTCCATTGGCCCAAGGCCACCTCACTGCCACATGGCCTCTTAATACTCGTGCCACTCAATGTGGTATCTGCCACATGACACATTAAGATTCACGCGCCCAATCCTTTAACCTACCTTTGTGGTTGTCGAGATTTTACTCCCACAAAGCCTCAAATACCCCAACGCTAAAGGTTTCAACGACAATCATGTATCATGATTACGCCAAATCCAACAATCCTTGGGCTGAGCATCCTATGGCTCTAATTGCGTCGACAACTCCAACTTGTGTGGGGGTTAACACCTGTCCCATCTGACGTTTTTGATATGATGGTCCTCAAGCCACTTATCTAATGACTTTGAGTAAGTTAGTGACACCAACTTGTGCAATGGTTAATTGTTTGTCCCTTTCTCACCTCTAAAGCTCACAATGGGACCCATGCAAGATCAACATATTCAAACAGTGTCTTCATCCCACTCTGATCGATGGTCTGGATCACTCCTCTTTTCTTTGTCGTCAATGTTTCTTAACAACACCTAAAAGGTCCCCTTTGAACCCCAATGACATTACGCCTAGATCAACTTTCGAAATTCACTAGCCCGCAGATGCAACAACCCGAAATAAAACAAAGACACAAAGGATCTCCTTGTTTAACAGGACCCACCTTGCCTCATCTACAAATTACGTAGTGACATATGCCACTACTCAGCCACACTGGCTGCCATGTTGGCACCCTGACGTCATCGTGACATCGACTTTTCACGGACGAATCTCGAGGCAATTAGCGATGAAGATCTCTCCTGCCCAAAAATAGATCAATGAATTTCATCGTGTCAACTATGCCTATATCGTTGTCATCATTTTTGACGGACACACAAGCTTTCTGACCCTTCAAACTCTGACAAATGACCCAAATATCTTAGATTTTCACCTACATGAGCCAAATCCTCTTGACATGTGACATCATCTCTACATGACACATGGCACCATTGCCACCTGACACATGACATTCATATTTCCCATAGAAGATCAACTATGGGTTCCAAATCACTATGTCACACACCACATTCTATGCTTAACACATGGCATCATCCACATCATCTTCTTCAACCCTTAACTAAATATCAACAATCCAAATTGTCCGTTGATTCCCTCTAATCTTGGCAGATGGATGGTCCAAATACCCTCTTGGATCTCCTTTGATCCCAACATATGGGTCAATGGTCATGTTTGCATCTCAGAGATCCTTTGATCTCAACAAATCAACGACCACGATTGCATCTTGGAGCTCCTCCTTCGGTGTGTATCTCAGTAACTCACTCCAAATAGCACCTTGCGATGAATGGTGAGGATGTCTTCATCAAGATATAATGACAAGGATTAAGACACCTATCCTTAGGTAAAAACTAATGAGGCTCTTATTCATCCTATCCTATGAATTATTGCAGCTAACACGTGTTCACCTCTGTACACGTTGGTTTCCACCTATTGGGACTCATGGCCCTACCACCTGGCATGACACATGGCACTCATAATACAATACAAGGTCATGTATAAAGACTCGATTCTTTTTAACACATGGCACAATGCCCACCTAACACATGGACCAATATCCGTACACCACGTGGACCTATTACAATTTGACCCGTCATCATCGGGTGTATGGTCCTCCTTAGTTCGCAAGATTATAGCTGAAACCAACGGTTAGGATATGATCTTCCTTTCACCGATCTACGGTCCTGATCATCCCTTGGAGTCCCTCCTTCAGAGTGCATATCCTTTGGGTCTGCAAATAACTATGAACGAAGTCATTCGAAGAATGTCTAGGATCATTTTATCTCACCAGATCGACGAACGATATTTGGTCTAGCCCAACTCTCACCTCTGCACCGATCAATGAATCCATCTTGTCGCCATGCAAAATCAATGGCTACAACCCTTCCAAAGAAACATGAGGTCTTATCACTTTCCAAAAAGATGTGGGGCCCTTGCGACAAATTGATGGTTAAGTGTTAATATTTCCTTTTCTTCGATCAAGGGTCCATATCTGACCTCAAAGTCTCCTAGTCACAGTTCATCTCCGCGACTTACTCTGAATGGCATCCTATGATGGACGGTAAGATCTGTTATCTCACCAGATCAAGGATCGAGATTTAATCCTTCCCCTACACAAATAAAGGGTCTAGATATAACTTCCATGCAAAATCGACGATCACGATCCTCCGAGGAAAAACAAGGGTCTTTCGCAGGCTTAACAGTTCAATCGAAGAATTAGCCAAATTTCATGAGGGTTTTCTCTATTCCTTTTCAATACTTATGAGTTTTTGAGAGCTCTCACCTGGGTCCAAGGTATTCCATTTACTACCCATGGATCCTCTATTTCATCGTACCCCGAAAGTATTCACTTGTTGCAAGGATCTCAATACTATCCTACACAGGTGCATATATATATATATATAT
>JASDQU010711758.1:0-10021 GCA_032191745.1 Picea mariana
TTAGACTGTGACAGTCAGAGTGCAATATTCCTGGCAAAGAACCCAAATTATCATTCGAAGACAAAGAATATTGATGTTCAATATCACTTTGTGAGAGACATGGTTGAGGAAAAGAAGGTGTTGCTAGAAAAGGTTGACACTTTGAAGAATGCTGCAGATTCATTGACAAAGTCCGTGAGAACAGAAAAGTTCTCCTGGTGTAGAGTAACAATGGGCATTACTGCCTTGGATTATTGACTATATAATCCCCTGGACCCCCGGATGCAAAGAAAACAACAAGTGGGAGAATGTTGGGTATGTGTTATATTCTTTGCATGTGTGTGTGTGTGGGTGCGTCAGATACGACAATTTGTTTTGGGTGGTTTTTGCTATTTTTAGCTGATTTTGCTATTTTTAGCGGATTTGTAAATTAATCCTGGATTAAGGGATTAGGGTTTTGGTATCTACGGAATACCTAAAAAAATTGTATATATTGTATGGCGAATGGTGAAATTCGATATAATTAAAATAAGAAAGGTTTTCCTGGTTGAGGGTTTTCGGTATAAAATGTCTGTGTACTTTGTGTATGAGCCATTGATTAATTTCTATATTGCTTAAGAATCTATATGCATTGTTTTACTTCACAAGTTTAAAACTTATAGACAGAATGTTGGAAGCAGGGATTATAGAACCTGTGGAAGAATCAGAGTAGATTAGCCCTATGGTGGTACAAGACAAGAAGACATGAGAGATCAGAATATGGGTAGACCTCCATAAGTTGAATGATGCATGATTACATGACCCCTTCCCTACACCATTCACTGATGAAGTGTTAGATATTGTGGGAGGCCAAGAGGTATATTCTTTTACAGATGGATTTTCATGATACCATCAGATACAAATTGTCAAGGAAGATTGCCGCAAGATCACATTTGCAATAGAATGGGGGTCCTATTGGTATACATTAATTCCATTTGGATTGAAGAATGCCCCAACCATATTTTCTAGGGTGGTGGTCGAAGCATTCAAGGAGTTTTTGCATAAATTTTTAGAAGCATATTTTTATGATTGGACTGTCTTTAGTTTATTGAAGAATCATATTGAATGTCTGAGGCTAATGTTGGATAAATGCAGGCAGTGCCAAATTTCCTTGAATATGAAGAAATGCATTTTATTTTCACCATTTGGAGTTTTATTAGGACATATTGTATGTAAGCAAGGATTACTGGTAGATCCATCCAAGATCTCCATTATAGTTGATCTACCCCCTCCCACAACAATTAAATAGTTGCGCACTGCGTTAGGAGACACATGCTACTATAGGAAGTTCATTAAGGGACATGCTTAGATCACAATGCCCATGGAGAAGCTGTTGAATAAGGATTGTCAGTTTAGTTGGACTGAATAATTCCAGTAGAGCTTTGACACACTGAAAGAGAAAATGGTTATTGTGCCCATTTTGGTTTTTCCATACTAGACCAAGGAGTTTCATATACATGTCGATGCATCCTCTATTGCTTTAGGAGTTGTATTAGGACGACCGGGAGAAGGAGATATTGACCACCCTCTAGCATTTGCTAGCAGAAATGTATCCACAACTGAGATTAATTATACCACTACAGAAAGAGAGGGATTAGCCATGGTGTACACACTGCATAAATTTTGCCATTATTTTTTGGGAGGACACTTTAAAATGTTTATTGATCACTCCACGCTGAAGTACTTGGTCAACAAGCTAGTGTTGGGGGGGCGAATATGCAAATGGCTTCTGTTTTTTCAAGAATATGATTTTGAGATCATAGTTAAGCCAGGAAGAATGAGCAAAGGCCCTGACCACTTGTCGAGGTAGGAACATGGTGAAGAACCCACCAATTTGGAGGATACACTACCATTAGCACAATTTATAGCCATTAGAAAAATCGATGACCAATTCACAGACATAGTCCAGTTTCTGTCAACTAGAATGGCACCTAGCAAGTACACAATTCCCCAGAAGAAACAACTAGTGGTGGGCACTGCAGACTTTTCACTTATAGCTGGTCAACTATACAAGACGAGACCGGATGACATCTTGCAAAGATGTGTTATGGAGGTAGAACACATGCTGATCCTAGCAGAAGCTCATGAAGGCATCGCAAGAAGACATTATGCAGGGAACGAAACTGCACAGAAGGTCCTGAGAGCTGGCCTTTGGTGGCCTACCTTACACAGAGATGCTAAAGACTACTCCAGAGCCTGCGATGTATGCCAGAGGGTTGGGAAACCATCCATAAGAGATGAAATGCCATTAGCACCACAACCGGCCCTACAAGCATTTGTGAAATGGGCCATTGACTTCGTTGGACCTATAAATCCACCAGAGAAGTGCACATGGCTAAGGTACATAATCATGACAATAGAGTACTTGACCAGATGGGTTGAAGCTCGAGCAGTTAACGACTGTAGTGAAACTACAGTTGCGCGCTTCATATTTGATGACATCATAACTAGTTTTGGATGCCCAAAGATCCTCATGAGCGATCAAGGAACACATTTCATCAATAAGATAGTTGAAGCCTTGACTGAAGAATTTGCAGTCCACCATCAAAAGAGCACAGCATACCATCCACAAGCAAATGGGATAGTTGAAGCATTCAACAAGATTTTGGAAACAACACTAACCAAGGTATGCTGCGTGAACAAGGATGATTGGGATTTAAGACTACCAACAATATTATGGGCCTATAGAACCACTTGCAAGAAGCTGACAATGCAGACCCCTTTTAAGTTGGTCTATGGTCTTGAAGCTGTTGTTCCAATGGAGTATTTGGTACGAAGCTTGAGAATTGTTGCCTTTACTAGTATGGATGATACTGGAGCTGTTCAAGAGAGAATTGGTTAGTTGGTTGAACTTGAGGAAGATAGATTCATTGCAAGATTCCATCAGCAAGTACAGAATGAAAGAGAGAAGGCCTATCATGATAGACACATCAAGGAAAAGGAATTTAGACAAGGATATCTAGTGTTGGTTTATGACAGAAAGTTCATCAAGCATCCTGGGAAGTTCAGAATGCATTGGTTGGGACCATATGAGATCGCCTATGTTAAAGAAGGGGGAGCTGCACAACTGGAGAAGTTGAATGGAGAATGGAAAGAAGGACTAGTGAATGGGAGTCGACTGAAGTGGTACTATGACAACCATCTACCTCGAAGCTCTCAGTAAAATCAAACAGATCAAGGGTCTAGGCACCAGGTATAGTTGAAATTGGGTACCAGACACAGAAAATATAGTCTACACAAGGAGGAAGAGGAGGTATAAAGTAGAAAAAAAAGGCTACATTGCGCAACTCGAAGTTAAAGTACAATAGAATAGTCAGATCGGAGATCCTTGGGACGAGTCACAGGTGAGTGTTGGGGGCTTGTTGGCCCTTGGTTATGGAAGGAAGTGAAGAACAAGGAGGAAAAGGGAAAAAGTGAACTTTGTGGAAGACACAATGACTGATACTGGGTCGACGTGAGCAAAAGAGAAGAAAAGATGGAGCGAAGCCTGAGAAAGAAAGTCGTTGGACGAGGAGATCGGGATGATAGATAAGAAAGGAAGAAGGATCATGGATGACTTAGAAAGAGGAAAAAGATACCATTAGATGCTTTGGATCACCGCGTGAGAAGGAAGGAAAGACAGGGTGGCGAAGACCTGAAAACACGGGACAAGTTGACCTAGGGTTTTAGACACCTAGGGTTTTTCTATCTAGGGTTTTCAACACTTAGGTTTCGGCCTAAGGATGTCGATGAATCATTATAAAGTATAAATAGAGGTCGAAAGGGCCTAGGTTGGGTTGGTACTTTGATTTTATGTGTTGTTATTATTACTTTTGATATTGAGTTGGTCGAGAGAAGAGTATTGTGAGAGAGATAAGTACTGAGTACAAGAGCCTTCTGGATTGTAAGATCTTCAGCTGGGTGCGACGATCAACTCTACAGCTGGCTGCGTAGGGAGGGGAGAGAAAGAGGGGAGAAGAGAAGATCTTCCAGCTAAGAGTGCAGACAAGAACTATATACTTTACATCAATATAATTTAGCACAGTTTTGTGGGCGTATCCCTAGAGAGAGGGTGAACCATGTATATTTTGTGTTGTGTATGATTGGTATTTTGTATTTTTCCTTCATATACTATTATTGCATTGCTAAGGTAGATATGATAGATGAATGGACTAGATCAAGCTAATAAGTGTTATATGAATTTTGTCTTGTTGCTGTGTTAGATCCACTTGATATTCCCCTTGTTTGTAGACATCTTTGTCCTGCAACCCCCTCATAGATTCTTAGGGTGAGACTGCATCTTCTTCATAGGTGTTGCCGAAAGGGCTAGTATCTAGGGCTTGTTGGTGTGCTCTTGGAGATGAAATATGGGTTTGCCCCTGTGCCAATAAGAATATAACACTCCCTCTTAGCGAGGGATGTACTTTCTTCCATCACCATCATCTGGTTCAATCAAACTGTGCTCAATAGGAGCTCCCTTTGAAGTTGGATCCATCCTCAACACTTGCACATAACTCGAACTAGAATATCTTCTCCTGAAAACAACTCTGAACCCTGAGATCCTAGGAGAATCCACTCCACCCTGAGCATCAATTCGATCACACCAACAGAGCCTCCTATTGGTGCTCAGAAGAGACTCCCTCTGTTCTCTCAGAATGGAATATTGAATCCTTCGACCCACCACTGTCTTAGGAGCCTCCTGCTCCTCTACAACACTGAATCATATCATGAAGTTTGTCCTCACAACATGTACAACTTGTCCACCCAATCACCAATCAACTATGGTTCAAATGGGTCCACTCCCTCACAGTAGATAAATATGTGTCCTCTCTTGAACAATGTACAATATCCAACATCCTCCAAGGTTGAGTTTGAGAGAAAGTAAACCCTCAACCCTAGAACAAAGAGAACTCCATCAAGATCCAGGAATCCTCCATACTCCATTCAAAATATAAACCTTCCACCTCCATGTACAACTCGTGCCATACCTCCTTCACTCTCCACCATCCAACCAAGACCTATCTCTATTATAATAAGGAATACTCACCAGATTCCCATCATGTGACAAGAGGCTCCACCGTCAACAATCCATATGTTATCACCCCCAAATTCTCCACTACTGACACTGGATATTAGAGTAACCTGTTATAACCCTATAATTCATAGGATCATGTTGTCTGGAAAATTTTCACTCTGGATGTATTTTGGCTTGCAAATAATATTTCATTTCTGCAAATTATTTTCAAGGAAAGGAAAAGAAAAGAAAATTCATGGTTTTTGATGCTGAGTGGTGTTTCCTAACCCCATGGAGACAAAATCAAGGGAAGCAGTGCACAAAAAGCACTAAGCCTAAGTTTTTGATGCATTCACGCCTGGAGAATAAAGAATGATCTTAGATCGATGGTTGATCTAGTGACGCATAGATCAATGACTGACAGTGGATTCCAGATCCCCTCGACTGTTCTGATTTTAATGGTGGGAGGGGGGTCAGGAATGGTGACTAACAAGTGCACACAGATATATAGTCATCATGACAGTGTGCAGATGGACAGTCTACATGCGATTCCGGACCCCCTCGACCATTCTGCCTTTAACGGTTGGGGGGGGGGGTCCGGAATGAGGCTGTTTTTCCAGCAGGCCCTGTCCCAACGTGTCATCCATCCATTGCATCAGACCTCCTTTTCTCTAGACCACTTACTGCTTACCACCCTTCCAACTTACCACCATACTGACAATACCATATCGCCCCTACCTCATGAAATCATACTCCATTATCCCGCCAACCATCCATGAATAAATACCTTAGGCTAAAAAGAACAATAAGTTAATTAGATTAATTAATAATTTTAGTATAGTTAGAATAGGTTAAACTAGCTAATAACTAATTAATTATTAATTAGYTAATTATTAATTAGTTAATTATTAAYTAATTAATTAATTAATAATTAAGTTAATTATTTAAGTTAGTAATTAGGTKAGTGTTCCATTGATTTAAATTAATYAAAAAACAAAACAAAAAACATATAAAATAAAACAATAATAAAAAACATTAATTGAAAAAACAAATTAAAACACGTAATAAATAAAACAAAAAAGTTAAAACGTAATAAAATATTAGAAAAAAAAAGAAGGAAAAGGAAAATGTGTAAAAAGAAACAAATAATAAAAAATTAAATAAAAACCAAAACAAAAAATAAAATGTCAAATCATTTTCCCCCCACCCATAACTTAACATTCACACATCCCAAAAATTAATCCACAGATATAAAAAATTTCGGACCCCCCGTGCTTTTAGAACTTTAACTGGGGGGGGGTTCAGAATAGTGGTATTGGGAGGGACACTTGTCACCTCCAGGTGATTTCAGGAGTTGTTATGGTGCATTGGAGGCGAATTTGGAGAAACCAAAGGAGTTTTTTGTTCAGAACATGCCCATGTACAATAAACTCCTTCAGTTTTTTCCCAGGTGCCAGCATTAAAGAGAAACACATGTCTGTTCGGACCCCTTTTTTTGCAGAAATTAATCCCGTCTTTCATGGCAGACTGTTCCAGTTTTTTGGGGATTTGTTGCTATTTTTGGCCGAGGCGGTTGAATCTGACTTCGAAAACTTGTTGGGGGATCTCTCCTATTTATTGATGTAAGTTTAATGTAAAAGGGTTGATGATTGAGCTCGGGATTCATGCCCAAGAGGGGATACATTGTAATTTTCTTGATGACTTTCCAGAAATAAAAATTGTAGCTGCAAGATTCTTGTGTTAGACTCCCTGGTGATGTTTTTCTCCAAGTAACTGTTTTCTTGCTCTGTTAATCCATTTGATGTTTTCCCCGATCCAAACATTTAAAGAAATATTATGAACATAACTTGTTTTTTGCACTCTGTTTCTAGTCTTTTAATGGTCTATATGTTTTCATCTGAAGTTGAGCATAGGAATTCTTATCTGCTCCTCTGCTTGGTGGATTTCCCTTATTTTCCTCTCCTCCACTTTAATTTAATTCAATTTGATCTAGCATTATTTCTATTCTGCCCAGTGGTGACAATATCTACATCTGAGATAGATCCATTTTTAGAAAGGTAGACCCCATGGCCCAATGAAAATTCAAGTTTTTGATCTCCCAAACATACCAAATCCATAAACAAACCCATGTTCTGCATAACGAGCCTAATATCTATTCAAACAAATCTATATCAAACATAGAGATCCATCTCTGAGTCTCGGAGGGCTAGATCCAAGACTCGAAGTGCTTTTGATGTTGCCTCTGTGACTGCCTCCTCGGTCTTGGGCATATTACAGAGTGATAACATAATGGCGACCATACTAGGGAACTTTCTCCAGTAGTGCACTTCAAGTTCCAGATCTAATCACTGATGGTGGACAGTGACTAGACACAAGAAGGCTGAGATCATTCACCTGGTGACTCCAAACTCCATATCAATTCCAATTCGAAGACTCCATTGGAGGAAGAACCTAAAGCATGGACAAGCAGTCTAGAAAGACCAGGTACTCAAGCTCAAATTGCATTCAAGACATATTTGGTTTTATCTGCAATCATGTTTTGTCTTAATCTAAGCCTGATCAAAAGTATATTGTTGAAGATTACATTGACCACCTATTGATTGATGAGCCCCAAGAGATCAGATCCCCAATTGTAGATTATACTCATACACATGTGCACACCCCAGATGCATCTGTAGAAATCCTAGTGAGACATAAGCCTCTTGCTTCATCTCCTGTGCTTGCAAAAGTCCCAGACCAATACAAGCCTCTAGATTTTCCTCCTATTCTCCATGACCTCCCTATCAATTACATCAATAATTTGCCCAGTTTTGATGGAGAAAATGGGAAGATCACTGCTGAAAAGCATATTCAAAACCTTGAGGATTTTCTTGACCTTTATGAGGTTGACGCTGACGATGTATATATAAGAATGTTTTCCCTGTCTTTGCAAAGTAAAGTTAAGAGCTGGTTTAAAATCTCCCAACTGCAATCATTAACAATTTCCATCAGTTTGTGCAAGTTTTTCTAGATCGATGGGTGATCATGAGAAATGTCTTTCTCATCCTTGAAGAGTATGACCATTTAAAAAGGCAGCAGCCAGGGGAAACAATACAATAGTTTTCAGCAAGGTTCAATAAGGTATATCATGCAATGCTTGCTGATATAAGGCCACCCCCAGGATCAACTCATTTGCATTACCCAGATTCCTTTGATCTTGAGATGGCATTCCAATTGAGAGAAAGGAACACTGCAACACTTGAAGAAATGAAAAACATTACAGTTGATGTGGAGGCCAACTTGCTGATCAAAAGTTCAAAGGTAAAGAACAACGAAAAGGAGTAGCTGAAGTCATCAGAAGCTAAATTGGACCTTTTGGCTAGCGCCATGGAAGAGATGAGACAGATGATCAACAGGAAAGGTGAGCTTGCTGTCCAAAGACATCATGTTCCATTGATTTCAGAGAAAGAAAATGTCACAGTTCCCCAAAATTTTGCAGCCCACCCTTGGTACCATGGTTTGGATAGTGATTCTTTCATGTATTCAATTCACAATAAAGTTGAAGATGAAGTTCCAACTCATCTTGTTGAAGAGCCATCAGATGATATGATGTGCATGTTTGATGACTTTTCTTACTAGCATAATCTACACACGTGTGATCAATATGATGATGATCATGAGGCTGAAATAGATGTTGACTGTTCAAAGAAACCAGTAGCATGTTTTTGGTAGGCAGAAGATCAATTATAGCTCAGATATGACAATCAACCTCTGCCCAACAATCATGACAGTGATGAGGAAAATGCAGAAAATTTCAGAGTAAGGGAAAACTCTTTGCCCTTATGTTTCTCATCTTTTCAATTTCTGAAAAGAAACTATAGGCAAGTTGTAAATAGTGAAGAAATTTTTTTTTTTGATGAGTTAGTAGAGGATGTCCTTGATGACATGGGATCTATTTTAGACCCAAAATCACAATCACTATTTTCCCTTGATTTTCAAAGTCCAGATAGAAGTCCAGAGCTCAAAACAAGATTTGAAATAGTGGAATGTAATTCTGTCCCATTAGATTATAATTCATTTCAAATTTTGAAGGAGACTCTTGAACAAGTGTTGAAGGATAAATACATACAAAGTCACGGAATTTCATTTGAATCAATGCAACAGTCTTGTCATTCTTTTTAGGATCCAATAGCTGATCGGTTGGATGACCTGTGTGGTCAAAATCATTCTTCATTCGCTAGTCATGAGCTGAAAATATGTTATAATATTGACATGATCATGCAGTCATTTACAGGGGTGTGTTCAGTAGAAGCATCATTTCAGAACCCATCAAAAAAGTTGCATCCATGTATGGAAGTGCATGAGGATGCAAATAACACAACTAAAACATCAAATAATGAATTTGAGTTGGTTAAATTTGAATATCTAGTAATAGGTCAAGTTTATCTTGATCCAGTGGCTATTTATATGGAGAAATTTTTCATCACAGAGCCACAATGAATTTCCATTTTTTCTGTTATATGTCGTGATTATCAATCCCCTTGTGATGAAGATCATGATGGAAAGAATTTCATGATGTCTATGCAAGTTCTATTTCTGATATTGATTGAAAACACTGAAAGAGTAGAGCTAGTAAAGAAGCTACTTGATTGGCTTCATTGGCATTTTTGTATTATTTGATTTAGCATGATTTTCAGCAGTATAGGGTAGGTAGGAGAATGTGAATAAGCTGAACATTCTGAGCATCTCTTTTTCAGCAGTGTTCATTTTTGTTTGGTTTTAGTTGAAAGATCAAAACAGGTACTGGTTGCAGAATAATTTTGGGATCAACCCGATGAATAAAGCACTGGTCTGCATATTCATATTTCAGTGGTTCTTGACACCTCCCAAAAGAGCTGCCATCCCCAGGTGGAGCCACTGTTATAACCCTATAATTCATAGGATCATCTGTTGATTGGAAAATTTTCACTTTGGATGTATTTTGGCGTGCAAATAATATTTCATTTCTACAAATTATTTTCAAGGAAAGGA
>JASDQU010711758.1:10041-27573 GCA_032191745.1 Picea mariana
TGGAAAAGAACCCAACTTATCATTCGAATACAAAGCATATTGATGTTCAGTATCACTTTGTGAGAGACATGGTTGAGGAAAAGAAGGTGTTGCTGGAAAAGGTTGACACTTTGAAGAATGCGGCAGATTCATTGACAAAGTCTATGAGCACATAAAAGTTCTCTTGGTGTAGAGTAACAATGGGCATTACTGCCCTGGATTGTTGACTATATAATCCCCTGGACCCCTAGATGCAAAGAAAACAACAAGTGGGAGAATGTTGGGTATGTGTTATATTCTTTGCATGTGTGTGTGTGTGGGTGCATCAGATACAAAATTTTTTTTGGGCGTTTTTTGCTATTTTTAGCGGATTTGTAAATTAATCCTGGATTAAGGGATTAGGGTTTTGGTATCTATGGAATACCTAAAAACATTGTATATATTGTATGGCGAATGATGAAATTCGATATAATGAAAATAATAAAGGTTTTCCCAGTTGAGGGTTTCCGGTATAAAATCTCTGTGTACTCTGTGTATGAGCCATTGATTAATTTCTGTATTGCTTAAGAATCTATATGCATTTCTTTACTTCGCAGGTTTAAAACTTACAGACAGAATGTTGGAAGCAGGGATTATAGAACCTGTGGAAGAATCAGAGTAGATTAGCCCTATGGTGGTACAAGACAAGAAGACATGCAAGATCAGAATATGGGTAGACCTCCGTAAGTTGAATGATGCATGATTACATGACCCCTTCCCTACACCATTCACTGATGAAGTGTTAGATAATGTGGGAGGCCAAGAGGTATATTCTTTTACAGATGGATTTTCATGATACCATAAAATCCAAATTGTCAAGGAAGATCGTCGCAAGACCACATTTGCAATAGAATGGGGGTCCTATCGGTATATAGTAATGCCATTTGGATTGAAGAATGCCCCAACCATCTTTTCTTGGGTGGTGGTTGCAGAATTCAAGGAGTTTTTGCATAAATTTTTAGAAGCATATTTTGATGATTGGACTATCTTCAGTTTATTGAAGAATCATATTGAATGTCTGAGGCTAATGTTGGATAAATGCAGGCAGTGCCAAATTTCCTTGAATCTGAAGAAATGCATTTTCTTTTCACCATTTGGAGTTTTATTAGGACATATTGTATGTAAGCAAGGATTACTGGTAGATCCATCCAAGATCGCCATCATAGTTGATCTACCCCCTCCCACATTAGTTAAATAGTTGCGCACTGCGTTAGGAGACACATGCTACTATAGGAAGTTCATTAAGGGATATGCTCAGATCACAATGCCCATGGAGGAACTGTTGAATAAGGATTGTCAGTTTAGTTGGACTGAATAATTCCAGTAGAGCTTCGACACACTGAAAGAGAAAATGGTTACTGTGCCCATTTTGGTTTTTCCATACTGGACCAAGAAGTTTCATATACATGTCGATGCATCCTCTATTGCTTTAGGAGCTGTATTAGCACAGCCGGGAGAAGGAGATATTGACCACCCTCTAGCATTTGCTAGCAGAAATTTATCCACAACTAAGATTAATTATACCACTACTGAAAGAGAGGGATTAGCCATGGTGTACACACTGTAGAAATTTTTCCATTATTTGTTGGGAGGACACTTTAAAATTTTTATTGATCACTCCACGCTGAAGTACCTGGTCAACAAGCTAGTGTTTGGGGGGAGAATATGCAAATGGCTTCTATTTTTTCAAGAATATGATTTTGAGATCATAGCTAAGCCAAGAAGAATGAGCAAAGGCCCTGACCACTTGTCGAGGTAGGAACATGGTGAAGAACCCACCAATTTGGAGGATACACTACCATTAGCACAGTTTCTAGCCATTAGAAAAATCGATGACCAATTCATGGACATAGTCCAGTTCCTGTCAACTAGAATGGAACCTAGCAAGTACACAATTCCCCAGAAGAAAAAACTAGTGGTGCGAACTGTAGACTTTTCACTTACAGCTGGTCAACTATACAAGACGGGACCATATGACATCTTGCAAAGATGTGTTATGGAGGCAGAACGCATGCTGATCCTCACAGAAGCTCATGAAGGCATCACAGGAGGACATTATGCAGGGAAAGAAACTGCGTAGAAGGTCCTGAGAGCTGGCCTTTGGTGGCCTACCTTACACAAAGATGCTAAATACTACTCCAGAGCCTGCAATGTATGCCAAAGGGTTGGGAAACCATCCATAAGAGATGAAATTCCATTAGCACCACAACTGGCCCTACAAGCATTCGTGAAATGGGCCATTGACTTCATTGGACCTATAAACCCACCAGAGAAGTGCACATGACTAAGGTACATAATCACAACAATAGAGTACTTGACCAGATGGGCCGAAGCTTGAGCAGTTAAGGAATGTAGTGCAACTACAGTTGCGCGCTTCATATTTGATGACATTATAACTAGTTTTGGATGCCCAAAGATCCTCATGAGTGATCAAGGAACACATTTCATCAATAAGATAGTTGAAGTCTTGACTGAAGAATTTGCAGTCCACCATCAAAAGAGCACACCATACCATCCACAAGAAAATGGGATAGTTGAAGCATTCAACAAGATTTTGGAAACAACACTAACCAAGATATGCTGCGTGAACAAGGATGATTGGGATTTAAGACTACCAACAATATTATGGGCCTATAGAACCACTTGCAAAAAGCTGACAATGCAGACCCCTTTTAAGTTGGTCTATGGTCTTGAAGCTGTTGTTCCAATGGAGTATTTGGTACGAAGCTTGAGAATTGTTGCCGTTACTAGTATGGATGATACTGGAGCGATTCAAGAGAGAATTGGGCAGTTGGTTGAACTTGAGGAAGATAGATTCATTGCAGGATTCCATCAGCAAGTACAGAATGAAAGAGAGAAGGCCTATCATGATAGACACATCAAAGAAAAGGCATTTAGACAAGGAGATCTAGTGTTGGTTTATGACAGGAAATTCATCAAGCATCCTGGGAAGTTCAGAATGCATTGGTTGGGGCCATATGAGATCGCCTATGTTAAATAAGGGGGAGCTACACAACTGAAGAAGTTGAATGGAGAATGGAAAGAAGGACTAGTGAATGGGAGTTGACTGAAGTTGTACTATGACAACCATCTACCTCGCAACTCTCAGTAAAATCAAACAAATCAAGGGTCTAGGTACCAGGTGCAGTTGAAATTGGGTACCAAACACAAAAAATATAGTCTACACAAGGAGGAAGAGGAGGTACAAAGTAGAAAAAAGGCTGCATTGTGCACCTCGAAGTTAAAGTACAATAGAATAGTCAGATCAAAGTGCCTTGGGATGAGTCACAGGTGAGTTTTGGGGGCTTGTTGGCCCTTGGTTATGGAAGGAAGTGAAGAACAAGGAGGAAAAGGAAAAAAGTGAACTTTGCAGAAGACACAGTCACTGATACTGGGTCGAAGTGAGAAAAAGAGAAGAAAAGATGGAGCGAAGCCTGAGAAAGAAAGCCGTTGGACGAGGATATTGGGATGATAGAGAAGAAAGGAAGAAGGATCATGGATGACTTAGAAAGAGGAAAAAGATACCATTAGATGCTTTGGATCACCACGTGAGAAGGAAGGAAAGACAGGGTGGCGAAGACCTGAAAACACGGGACAAGTTGACCTAGGGTTTTAGACACCTAGGGTTTTCGACACTTAGGTTTCAGCCTAAGGATGTCAATGAATGATTATAAAGTATAAACAGAGGTCTAAAGGGCCTAGGTTGGGTCAGTACTTTGATTTTATGTGTTGTTATTATTACTGTTGATATTGAGTTGGTCGAGAGAAGAGTATTGTGAGAGAGAGAAGTACTGAGTACAAGAGCCTTTTGGATTGTAAGATCTTCAGCTGGGTGCGATGATCAACCCTACAACTGGCTGCGTAGGGAGGGGAGAGAAAGAGGGGAGAAGAGAAGATCTTCCAGCTAAGAGCGCAGACAAGAACTGTATACTTTACATCAATATAATATAGCACAGTTTTGTGGACGTATCCCTAGAGAGAGGGTGAACCACGTATATTTTGTGTTGTGTATGATTGGTATTTTGTATTTGTCCTTCATATACTATTATTGCATTGCTAAGATAGATTTGATAGATGAATGGACTAGATCAATTTGATAAGTGTTATATGAATTTTGTCTTATTGCTGTGTTAGATCCACTTGATATTCCCCTTGGTTGTAGACATATTTGTCCTGCAACCCCCTCATAGATTCTTAGGGTGAGACTGCATCTTCTTCGCAGGTGTTGTCGAAAGGGCTAGTGTCTAGGGCTTGTTGGTGCACTCTTGGAGATGAAATATGGGTTTGCCCCTGTGCCAATAAGAATATAACACTCCCTCTTAGCGAGGGATGTACTTGCTTCCATCACCATCATCTGGTTCAATCAAACTGTGCTCAGTAGGAGCTCCCTTTGAAGTTGGATCCATCCTCAACACTTGCACATAACTCGAACTAGAATATCTTCTCTTGAAAACCACTCTGAACCCTGAGATCCTAGGAGAATCCACTCCATCCTGAGCATCAATTCGATCACACCAACAGAGCCTCCTATTGGTGCTCATAAGAGACTCCCTCTCTTCTATCAGAATGGAATATTGAATCCTTTGACCCACCACTATCTTAGGAGCCTCCTGCTCCTCTACAACACTGAATCATATCATGAAGGTTGTCCTCACAACATGTACAACTTGTCCACCCAATCACCAATCAACTATGGTTCCAATGGGTCCACTCCCTCACAGTAGATAAATATGTGTCCTCTCTTGAACAATGTACAATATCCAACATCCTCCAAGGTTGAGTTTGAGAGAAAGTAAACCCTCAACCCTAGAACAAAGAGAACTCCATCAAGATCCAGGAATCCTTCATACTCCATTCAAAATATAAACCTTCCACCTCCATGTACAACTTGTGCCATACCTCCTTCACTCTCCACCATCCAACCAAGACCTATCTCTGTTATAATAAGGAATACTCACCAGATTCCCATCATGTGACAAGAGGCTCCACCATCAACAATCCATATGTTATCACCCCCAAATTCTCCACTACTGACACTGGATATTAGAGTAACCTGTTATAACCCTATAATTCATAGGATCATCTGTTGTCTGGAAAATTTTCACTCTGGATGTATTTTGGCTTGCAAATAATATTTCATTTTTGCAAATTATTTTCAAGGAAAGGAAAAGAAAAGAAAATTCATGATTTTTGATGCTGAGTGGTGTTTCCTAACCCCATGGAGACAAAATCAAGGGAAGCAGTGCACAAAAAGCACTAAGCCTATGTTTTTGATGCATTCACGCCTGGAGAATAAAGAATGCTCTTAGATCGATGGTAGATCTAGTGACGCATAGATCAATGACTGACAGTGGATTCCAGATCCCCTCAACTGTTCTGCTTTTAATGGTGGGTGGGGGGTTAGGAATTGTGACTAACAAGTGCACACATATCTATAGTCATCATGAAAATGTGCATATGGACGGTCTACATGCGATTCCGGACCCCCNTATGCGATTCCGGACCCCCTCGACTGTTCTGCCTTTAACGGTGGGGTGGGGGGGGGGTCCGGAATGAGGCTGTTTTTCCAGCAGGCCCTATCCCAACGTGTCATCCATCCATTGCATCATACCTCTGCTCCATACCACTTACTGCTTACCACCCTTCCAACTTACCACCATACTGACAATACCATATCGCCCCTGCCTCATGAAATCATCCTCCATTATCCCGCCAACCATCCATGAATAAACACCTTAGGCTAAAAAGAACAATAAGTTAATTAGATTAATTAATAATTTTAGTATAGTTAGAATAGATTAAACTAGCTAATAACTAATTAATTATTAATTATTTAATTAATTAATAATTAAGTTAATTATTTAAGTTAGTAATTAGGTTAGTGTTCCATTAATTTAAATTAATCAAAAAACAAAACAAAAAACATATAAAATAAAAGAATAATAAAAAACATTAATTGAAAAGACAAATTAAAACACGTAATAAATAAAACAAAAAAGTTAAAACGTAATAAAATATTAAAACAAAATAAGAAAAAAAAAAGGAAAAGGAAAATGTGTAAAAAGAAACAAATAATAAAAAATTAAATAAAAACCAAAACAAAAAATAAAATGTCAAATCATTTCCCCCCCACCCATAACTTAACATTCACACATCCCAAAAATTAATCCACAGATATAAAAAATTCCAGACCCCCTGTGCTTTTAGAACTTTAAGGGAGGGCGGGGGGGTGGGGGGGTTCGGAATAGTGGTATTGGGAGGGACACTTGTCACCTCTAGGTGATTTCAGGAGTTTTTATGGTGCGTTGGAGGCGAATTTGGTGAAACCAAAGGAGTTTTTTGTTTAGAACATACCCATGTACAATAAACTCCTTTAGTTTTTTCCCAGGTGCCAGCATTAAAGAGAAACAAATGTCTGTTTGGACCCCTTTTTTTGCAGAAATTCATCCCGTCTTTCATGGCGGATAGTTCTAGTTTTTTTGGGATTTGTTGCTATTTTTGGCCGAGGCGGTTGAATCTGAATTCAAAAACTTGTTGGGGGATCTCTCCTATTTATTGATGTGAGTTTAATGTAAAAGGGTTGATGATTGAGCTCGGGATTCATGCCCCAGAGGGGATACATTGTAATTTTCTTGATGACTTTCCATAAATAAAAATTGTAGCTGCAAGATTCTTGTGTTAGACTCCCTGGTGATGTTTTTCTCCGAGTAATTGTTTTCTTGCTCTGTTAATCCATTTGATTTTTTCCCCGATCCAATCATTTAAAGAAATATTATGAACATAACTTGTTTTTTGCACTCTGTTTCTAGTCTTTTAATGGTCTGCATGTTTTCGTTTGAAGTTGAGCATAGGAATTCTTATCTACTCCTCTTCTTTGTGGATTTTCCCTTATTTTCCTCTCCTCCACTTTCATTTAATTCAATTTGATCTAGCATTTTTTCTATCCTGCCCAGTGGTGACAATATTTACATCTAAGATAGATCCATTTTTAGAAAGGTAGACCCCATGGCCCAATGAAAATTCAAGTTTTTGATCTCCCAAACATACCAAATCCATAAACAAACCCATGTTCTGCATAACTAACCTAATATCTATTCAAACAAATCTATATCAAACATAGAGATCCGTCTCTAAGTCTCGGAGGGCTAGATCCAAGACTCGAAGTGGTTTTGATGTTGCCTCTGTGACTACCTCCTCAGCCTTGGGCATATTGCAGAGTGATAACATAATGGCGACCATACTAGGGAACTTTCTCTAGTAGTGCACTTCAAGTTCCAGATCTAATCACTGATGGTGGACAGTGACCAGACACAAGAAGGCTAAGATCATTCACCTGGCGACTCCAATCTCCAGACCAATTCCAATTCGAAGACTCCACTGGAGGAAGAACCTAAAGCATGGCCAAGCAGTCTAGAAAGACCAGGTACTCAGGCTCAAATTACATTCAAGACATATTTGGTTTTATCTGCAATCATGTTTTGTCTTAATCTAAGCCTGATAAAAAGTATATTGTTGAAGATTACATTGACCACCTATTGATTGATGAGCCCCAAGAGATCAGATCCCCAATTGTAGATTATACTCATACAAATGTGCACACCCCAGATGCATCTGTAGAAATCCTAGTGAGACATAAGCCTCTTGCTTCATCTCATGTGCTTGCAAAATTCCTAGACCGATACAAGCCTCTAGATTTTCCTCCTATTCTCCATGACCTCCCTATCAATTACATCAATAATCTACCTAGGTTTGATGGAGAAAATGGGAAGATCACTGCTGAAAAGCATATTCAAAACCTTGAGGATTTTCTTGACCTTTATGAGGTTGACGCTGATGATGTATATATAAGGATGTTTTCCCTGTCTTTGCAAAGTAAAGTTAAGAACTGGTTTAAAATCTCCCAGCTGCAATCATTAACAATTTCCATCAGTTTGTGCAAGTTTTTCTAGATCGATGGGTGATCATGAGAAATGTCTTTCTCATCCTTAAAGAGTATGACCATTTAAAAAGGTAGCAGCCAGGGGAAACAATACAACAATTTTCAGAAAGGTTCAATAAGGTATATCATGCAATGCTTGCTGATATAAGGCCACCCCCAAGATCAACTCATTTGCATTACCCAGATTCCTTTGATCCTGAGATGGCATTCCAATTGAGAGAAAGGAACATTGCAACACTTGAAGAAATGCAGAACATTACAGTTGATGTGGAGGCCAACTTGCTGATCAAAAGTTCAAAGGTAAAGAACAACGAAAAGGAGCAGCTGAAGTAATCAGAAGATAAATTGGACCTTTTGTGTAGCACCATGGAAGAGATGAGACAGAGGAAGAGCAGGAAAGGTGAGCTTGCTGTCCAAAGACATCATGATCCATTGATTTCAGAGAAAGAAAAGGTCACAGTTCCCCAAAATTTTGCAGCCCACCCTTGGTACCATGGTTTGGATAGTGATTCTTTCATGTACTCAATTCAAAATAAAGTTGAAGATGAAGTTGCAACTCATCTTGTTGAAGAGCCATCAGATGATATGATGTGCATGTTTGATGACTTTTCTTACTGGCATAATCTACACACGTGTGATCAATATGATGATGATCATGAGGCTGAAATAGATGTTGACTGTTCAAAGAAACCAGTAGCATGTTGTTGGTAGGCAGAAGATCAATTATAGCTCATATATGACAATCAACCTCTGCCCAACAATCATGACAGTGATGAGGAAAATGCAGAAANTTTTAGAGTAAGGGAAAAATCTTTTCCCTTATGTTTCTCATCTTTTCAATTTCTGAAAAGAAACTATGGGCAAGTTGTAAATAGTGAAGACAATTTTTTTTTTGATGAGTTATTAGAGGATGTCATTGATGACATGGGATCTATTTTAGACCCAAAATCACAGTCACTATTTTCCCTTGATTTTCAAAGTCCAGATAGAAGTCCAGAGCTCAAAACAAGATTTGAAATAGTGGAATGTAATTATGTCCCATTAGATTATAATTCATTTCAAATTTTGAAGGAGACTCTTGAACAAGTGTTGAAGGATAAATACATACAAAGTCAGGAAATTTCATTTGAATCAATGCAACAGCCTTGTCAGTCTTTTCAGGATCCAATAGCTGATCGGTTGGATGACCTGTGTGGTCAAAATCATTCTTCATTCGCCAGTCATGAGCTGAAAATATGTTATAATATTGACATGATCATGCAGTCATTTACAGGGGTGTGTTCAATAGAAGCATCATTTCAGAACCCATCAGAAAAGTTGCAGCCATGTATGGAAGTGCATAAGGATGCAAATAACACAACTAAAACATCAAATAATGAATTTGAGTTGGTTAAATTTGAATATCTAGTAATAGGTCAAGTTTATCTTGATACTGTGGCTATTTATATGGAGAAATTGTTCATCACAGAGCCACAATGAATTTCCAATTTTTTTGTTATATGTCGTGATTATCAATCCCCTTGTGATGAAGATCATGATGGAAAGCATTTCATGATGTCTATGCAAGTTCTATTTCTGATATTGATTGAAAACACTGAAAGAGTAGAGCTAGTAAAGAAGCTACATGATTGGCTTCATTGGCATTTTCGTATTATTTGATTTAGCATGATTTTCAGCTGTATAGGGTAGGTAGGAGAATGTGAATAAGCTGAACATTCCGAGCATATCTTTTTCAACAGTGTTCATTTTGGTTTGGTTTTAGTTGAAAGATCAAAACAGGTACTGGTTGCAGAATAATTTTGGGATCAACCCGATGAATAAAGCATCGGTCTACATATTCATAGTTCAGTGGTTCTTGACACCTCCCAAAAGAGCTGCCATCTCTAGGTGGAGCCACTATTATAACCCTATAATTCATAGGCTCATCTGTTGATTGGAAAATTTTCACTTTGGATGTATTTTGGTGTGCAAATAATATTTATTTTCTACAAATTATTTTCAAGGAAAGGAAAAGAAAAGAAAATTCATGATTTTTGATGCTGAGTGGTGTTTCCTAACCCCATGGAGACAAAAGCAAGGGAAGAAGTGCACAAAACCCACAAAAATCACTAAGCCTAAGTTTTTGCTGCATTCACGCCTGGAGAATAAAGAACACACTTAGATCAATGGTCGATCTAGCAGTGTGCAAATCAACGAATGACAGTGGATTCCAAACCCCCTCGATTGTTCTTCTTTTAACAGTGGTGNTTCGGACCCCCTCGACTGTTCTTCCTTTAACGATGGTGGGGGTGGGGTCCGGAACGAGGCGGTTTTTCCAGCGAGCCTTGTCCCAACGTCTCATCCATCCATTGCATCAGAATGAGGATGAAGAACACAAAACTCTCTCATTTTTTTCACAAGTGCCACTATCTGGGAGAATCGAAGCTATCTTTCAGCCTCATTTTTCGGATTTATGGTTTTCTTGTTACAGTCTCGATTTTGTGGGAGATGTCACAATGCGCTAGAGGAGAATTTGGAGAAACAAAAGGAGGTTTTTGTCCATAACATGCCCATGTACAATAACCTCCTTCCATTTTTTCCCAGGTGTCATAATTAAAGAGAAGCAAATGTCTGTTTGGATCCCTATTTTTGTAGAAATTCATCCCGCCTTTCATGGCGGACAGTTCCAGATTTTTGGGGATTTGTTGCTATTTTTGGCCGAGGAGGTTGAATCTGACTTAGAAAACTTGTTGGGGGATATATCCTATTTATTGATGTGAGTTTAATGTAAAAGGGTTGATGATTGAGCTCGAGATTCATGCCCCAAAGGGGATACATTGTAATTTTCTTGATGACTTTCCAGAAATAAAAACTGTAGCAGAAGGATTCTTGTGTTAGACTCCCTGGTGATGTTTTTCTATGAGTAAATTTTTTCTTTCTCTGTTAATCCATTTGATGTTTTCTCTGATCCAATCATTTAAAGAAATATTACGAACAAAACTTGTTTTTTTTCTCTTTGTTTTTGGTCTTTTAATGGTCTGCATGTTTTCATTTGAAGTTGAGCATAGGAATTCTTATCTGCTCCTCTGCTTGGTGGATTTTCCCTTACTTTCCTCTCCTCCACTTTCATTTAATTCAATTTGATCCAACAGTCTTTCTATCCTACCCTATGGTGATAATATTTACATCTGAGATAGATCCATTTTCAGAAAGGTAGACCCCATGGCCCAATGAAAATTTGAGTTTTTGATCTCCCAAACATACCAAATCCATAAACAAACCCATGTTCTGCATAACTAGCCTAATGTCTATTCAAACAAATCTTTATCAAATAGAGAGATCCCTCTCTGAGTCTTGGAGGGATAGATCTAAGACTTGAAGTGGTTTTGATGTTGCCTCTGTGACTGCCTCCTCAGCCTTGGGAAAATTATAGAGTGATAACATAACAAAAGAAAATTTATTATCAAACTTGGTAGAAAAATCCTCCATGGATGTTGTAGCAGTTATTGCAGACCCCTCCTGTTACTTCCTCTTTTTGTTCTTCTCAGGACACTGAGAAGCAAGGTGCCCCAACTAGTCAAAGAAATAACATCTGACTTTACTCAATTCACTCCCATAATTTCATTTCTTCCTTCTCTTTGTAGCAAGAGCAATATTCTCCTCAATCATGTCTTCCTTCTGTCCATTGCTATGAGATTCCTCCTGCATCTCCTCCTGAGTGAAATCATCCCACAATTTGCTCCAATCTAGAAGATGCTCACGACCCACCACACACTTCACAAAGAATTCCTATTCCTTGGTGAAGCCTTTCAAGGCTATCCTCACCAACTCTAAATCCAATATGACCTCCCCAACTGTGGCCAAATCATATTTCACTTGAGCTACCCGGGTAAGATAATAAGGCACACTCTGCCCCTTACCCATCTTGGTATCATGCATCTTATCCTTCAAGACCATCTTCCAGTTTTCATTCTTCACCTCAAATAAGTTATTAAGTGCATCCCACATCTCTTGGGTTGTCTTCTTCTCAGCCAAGTGTGGAATAATATGGTCCTTCACCCCATCCAGAATAATTCTATCAGCTTTGGCCTCTTTTACATCATGCAAATCAAAAGTATTAGGATATTTTGTTCGAGCCACAACAACATAACTGACATAGATCCAAATCTTGTTCTCCTTGACAACAAATGACATCCATAACTTCCACTACAAATAGTTGGAAATTCCATCCAACCAATCCTAAAATATAATGCATGCAACCATATTCCCTGTCACTGTTCAAAAGAAAACAAACAACATATTTCACTGTTCAACTCTTGCTCACAAATCTCACTGCTCATTGTCACTCAGATCCCAATCTCTGATACCATGTAGAAATTTAAATGAAAAAATCAACAAGACTAAATTTTTTCATACACTTAGAAACTTGACCTCACCCTGTCCTCATTCCCATCCTCACCCTATTATCACCCCCAAATCCTCCACTACCGACACTGGATACTAGAGTAACCAAAGAAAATTCCTTATCAAACTTGGTAGAAAATTCCTCCATGATTGTTGTAGCATCTATATCAGGCCCCTCATGTTCCTTCCTCTTCTTATTCTTCTCAGGACACTGAGAGGAAATGTTTCCCAACTAGTTACAACAGTAACATCTGACTTTACTCAATTCCCTCCTGCAATTTCCTTTCTTCTTTCTCTTTGTAGCAAGAGAAACATTATAATACCCCTAGGCCAAACCCAATTGTAAGTGTAAAATGCAAATGTACTTAATATGGTGAGTTGTTTGATATCATTTTTGTATGCACCTTCCATGGTATAGTGCGTTCATGTACTACATAGTAAAATGATGAAGCGTGCACATTCTAGGATACCGCGCACAACAACTTAATTGCGTGCAATATTGAGGCTAGGGAGACTTTGTGTATATGCTGTGTTTTATAGGCTGGTGAGCCAGTTTTGTGATGATTAGGTCGAAGAGCCTAGATGTTAAAGTCCAGTGAGCCTATTTTTGTATATGTCTCATCATTAATATAAAATACATTGCTGCGCACAGACCAACCACGATAAAAGAGTATGGGGGACTAAACTCCACTTGTTAGGGAAAGGAGGGGGCTAAAAGTTAAGAAAAAGGGATAAGCTGGGGAGATTAAGACAAAAAAGAATATTATATTAATATTTCTTAAGTATAAAGTATGGATAATTATTTTATCCTATGTTCTAAGGTTTGGAACAAGTGGGCAAAAGTAGATCCCAACATGACAAGTGTCAAGTTGGGAACATGCATACATATAGTTTGGACTTAGTTCATTTTCCATCATTCAATAATTCATTCAATCATTCCAAGATAATTCACTCACTCAATCATTTGTCTTATGTTCCTTCCTGTCACTATACCTGAACCTGTATCCATGCCCATACCTATTTTTCAAGCCCGTGAGTAATCTCTCAACGTGAGTGAATTGTTGGGAATTGATTTTCAAAGGTGCTAAACTGTAGCTATAGGGCTTTGAGACTTCCTGTTCGACCTATTGTTGAAGCCTGGAAAGGAAGTGGGGTAGCCGAGGGACTATTGAGCACTGAAGAGGTACACTTACTGGGGTGGGACAGGCATGTGGGGAATGAGGGACGTAGATTGTTAGTTTGAGTTGGCACTTGTGAAGGAATATTTCGTGTTGTCTATGGTACATCATCCTAGTTAGGAATCCCTTTACCTAAGTGGAGTTTAGTCCCAGCTCAGGGGTGACCCACTGTTGAGAGTGATGAGAAGTGTGGTCTAAGGTTGGGAGGTTCGTGGAAGGTCTACACGCACTTGGTGAAATTCTTACCAAGATAAGTGTCAATTGTGTGATAAATTACATGTTGCATTATTATTTACATGTTTATTTTTATGGGTTTATCCTATGTGTGGTTTATAACTGTCTTTATATTTATGGTATTGCTTGGATATGATGCATGTATATGTTTATTGTTATTTCAATATGAATCTTTGCATTTGCATAATGTATTTGTCTATTTACATTTTATATATAAAGTTCTGCAAGAGTTCTGTGTGTACATCTTTTAATTGCAAGCAGTTCAAAAAATTTATGTGGCATAGCTCAGTTGGATGTTGGGTATGTTACAGTATGGTATCAAAGAATGAAAGCATTTTCTGGAGTAGCATGGCCCGACCTGGGTGGTCGGGGATGTTACAGTATGGTATCAGAGCCTCAGTTTTCAAAACTGAGCCTGGATGGTCCGAGCAAGTTGATTTTAAGAGAAATTTTATAGAGGATTGATTTCAAAGTGGCCAAATCTCAAGTTACAGAGCATCCATGGTAAAAATTAGAAGCAATTGCATGGAATTGGGAAAAAGTCTAAGTTTATGTTGTTAAATCCATGGGAAACTTGAGAAATTCGGCCATATGGTGAGATATTATTGACTTACTATCTGTTCTAGCAAATTCCGATCTGGAATTGGTCGAATTTGAACTTTCAGTGAAGCCATAACAATTGAAGAGAGATTAGTTGATTAAAATTCTCAATTTGTGAATTGTGTTTGGGAAAAATTCATTCCAGAAATATCAACCAACAAAGATTTGTTGTTGCAGAGGTTGAATTGGTGTTACCAGGGTGAAATTTAACAAATTTCATAGTTGCAGAATGTCTATGGTAAAATGGGGAAAAAGTTAGGAAAAAGCCCCAATTTCTGCAACATAATTCATGAGGAATTGATGTGCATAAAAATGAATGTGCACAGGTAGGCACACTAAAAATGTAGGCTGCGCAGTGATAATCTTGTGATATGCGGAAAATATTGGTGTGTGGGTCTCTGCACTAAAATTTCACGCTGCACGGAGAAATATTGGTGTGCAGGTGCACGCACTAAAATTTGGCGTCGCGCGGAGAAATATTGGCATGTGGGTATGCGTGCTAGATATAACATTGTGTGGTGCGTATTGAGTGATGCAAGCATAATACTGGCACGCGGTGTGGATACACATAATATGGTGTGCATGGTGTCAACACACATAATAATGGGGCATGTGGTGTGTGCAGTATTGGCAGAGTGCAGAGGAATTTTGTTGGTGTGCGCGCAATGTGGGTATATGTTGTCACATGACAATTTAGTTAATGGTGCATGCAAAGTATTAGTGCATGGTGGGGGCATACTAAACTTTGGCATGGTGTAGCGCATAGAGTGAAATGCATGCGGAATATTAGCACATGACACAAAAATGGCTTGCGACACAAAAAATTGCATGCAACATGTATTAGTGCAAGAACCAAAACTATGCACGCTGGATATTGGTGCACGACACAAAAGTAGTGCGAACCAATTATTGGTGCGACAGAGAAGTGATGCACAGTGGTTATAGGTGTGCGAAGCATGAATTACCTTGCAGTGTCACTGTGCATGCTAAATATGGGTATATAGGTATAAATTTGCGCAAATTTGTTTGGATCGTGAACAACAACAGAAAAATAGCGAATTTCCATGACATTTTATATTGTTTGTACGTCATCTTTTTGCAACACGTTTTTGAGGCCCTTAACAAGGTTTTTAGCTTCTAAAAAATGATGAGAATAGAGTTTATCGAGGTACACTTTGTCTCTACATCTCAAATAAAAGATCCCAGAGAGAGATTTCTAATGGTGTAAATCATTTTTCAAATGAAGCTTTTATGAGAAAGTTACAACACAAACAGTGGATGGTAAATTTTAAGACCCAATTAACTTCAAAGAACCATAACTTTCTTCTCAAGACTCAGAATTGAGCATGGGAGAAGGCGATGGAAAGGTGTTGGATAGTAGAATATAAATATTTACCTAGAAAATTGATTTGAGCATTCAACTTTTCAAGAAATAAAAATAAATAATTCTGATATATTATTGAACTAGAGTGGTTCATATTTTTCATGAAATTGTTGAGTCAGTTAACCTGAAAAAGTTTTCTTGGCTGCACATTTTGCAGAGTTAACAAAAACTTAATTAGATTAGGATCATCATAGAGCCCAAAGGAATGGAATATGCATAAGGGACTTATATCCAGGAAGATGATATCAGAGGGATGGATGTCCATTTGGGCATTGAAGGAACAAACTCCAATGGACATGGAGGAGGAAGGGATGAAAACATGAATATGGTAGAGACCATTAAAAATTTGTGGAAGGATGTCCAAAGCCATAAGGATGATAATGAAAGGATTATGAGATTAAAGGAGTATCAAGAGGACTTCAAGATGAATTTAATGCAGATATTGAACATAGTAGAAAATAATTTGGATAAGGAGAGTGGCTCAAGCAAATTAGGAAGTCATAGGTCTCTTGATGAGAAAAGAAGAGCAAGAAGTGTTAGTAGACATCACCATTAATCCCCAAGGCATTCCAATAAGTGGTCACACAATAGCTCAAGTCCATAACCTGTCAAGAAGCATAAGAGGTTTAGGGTGGATGAGATATGAGGTGAAATGAACAAAATCAAACCTCCTACATTTGATGGTGAGCACAAGAAGGAAAAATATGTAGAGACATGGCTTCTAGGCATGAGAAAGTATTTTCAATTGCATAATTATTCATCTCATACAGAAGGAAGAATTTCCATCTATCAACTCAAGGGAAAGGAATCCATGTGGTGGGATCAACTTGTGCAGGTGCAACACATTAAAGAGAAAAAGTGTTACTTGGAGGGGATTCAAGACGTATTTTGAAAAAAAACAATTGACTAAGAGATACTATGACAAGAAAATGAAAGAGTTCTGTGAACTCAAGCTTGGGAGTATGACCATAGATGAATATGAAATAAGGCTTTTACAACTGCTGAAGTATGTTTCTTTCATCAAGGATGAGATAGTTAATATTCAAATGTATTTGAGTGGATTGTCATCATTCATCAATGAAAAAATATAGTATGATGATCCCAAGACATTGGAGGAGGCCATAAGGTGAGCTAAATGACTATATGATTAGAAAAAAGCAAGGCCAACTTTCCAAAAATCTTGGGAAGACAAAAATAAATTCAAGATGGATCAGAGGAAGAAGGGAACTAAGCCACCATTCTTCAGAAATAATCCCTAGGGACAACCAACTTATTAAGAACCCATAATGATTGAGATAGGGGGTCAAAGGCCAAGGAAACCACCTATTCAATGTTGGAGTTGTAAACAAGATCATATGTTCAGAGATTGTCCTCACAGAGGTGAAAAAGTGAGAAATGTTCACAATGTACATCAAGCTGAAGCAGTGGAGGACATGGGAAAAAATGTACCAAGAATCTATGCAGCCCTGGACAACAAGAAAGAAAAGTAGCAGTCACATATGATTGAAGTGGAAGGTATGATCAACAACCAAACCATTTCTATTTTAATTGATTCAGGAGCTAGTCATAGTTATATAGATCCTAAGAAGGTGGAAAGTTTTCATTTTCCAAGAAGCAAGCATGGAAAATCTGTAAGTTTTAAACCTGCGAAGTAAAGCAATGCATATAGATTCTTAAGAAATACAAAAATTAATCAATGGCTCATACACAAATTACACAGAGATTTTTACCGGAAACCCTTAACCGGGAAAAACTTTCTTATTTTCATTATCTCAAATTTCACCATTCGCCATACA
>JASDQU010711758.1:27673-51258 GCA_032191745.1 Picea mariana
TTTAGGTATTCCGTAGATACCAAAACCCTAATCCCTTAATCCGGGATTAATTTACAAATCCGCTAAAAATAGCAAAAACCGCCCAAAAATAAATTGTCGTATCTGACGCACCCACACACACACACATGCAAAGAATATAACACATACCCAACACTGTCAAGCTCAATCTTCACTTTCTCCTTATATTTGGTGTTCAATCTATATGGTCTCTGTTTGACTGGTCTATCATCTGGCTTTAAGGGAATCATCATCTCGCCCATAGGCCCTTTAATGCCCTTCATATCAATGAAATTGGTTGAAAACAAGTCCTGTTACTCGTGCAATAACTCAATAATCTTGTGAATGGTGGCAGCATCCCAATAATCTCGGACATTGGAAAGCTTCAGTGTCTCCTCTGTTCCAATATTGGATTTCTTAATCTTAATTGGTTGTCCAATGAATGGCAGCTCAACTCCTGGTCCTTCCACATCTCTCTGGCCTTCTACTACTGCAATGTTTACTTTCCTCGGATCATTATCTTCATCTGCATTAATGTTGTAATAGCCTTGTAGTTTATGGAGAGGGACAGTCCATTCATCCTCTTCCTGTTCTAAGGGAAGGTTGGATACCTCCTCGAATACTTTCTATCTCACAATCTGTAATTCTTGATCTACTGATGGAAATTGACTTTCAAACAGAAATGTAGTTACAAAATTCGGAGTCATACCTTCCCAATCCGTAGTGATGAGGCGCAGCTCTACTTGTAGGTACTAGTTGATAGGTTTCGTGTCTAGCGTGTTGATGAATTTGTGTACCCACTGTTCTTACAGAATGTCACTCCAAGCCTCTTCGCAGCTTCGCACATGGTCCTTTGGGAAGCTTCGATCTGTGTAGCGATCTTCGCAGCCTTCTACTTGTGCCGAGAATCGCACTGTCATCAAAGTACGACATTGTGTCTAGTCTATGATATTACTTTTATGCGTCCCCCACCATATTGTTGGTGTGGCTTTCAGGGCCTCATCCATGGCTAATAATCTATGTTGTATTGGTACATTCTCCTCAAATTCCAATAAGAAGGTTTCTAAAGGATTCAGACCATCAAATGTGGGTAAGTTACTTATTGTTGTGCCAATCCAGTGAACTTCTCAGGTTAATCTAGAACATATTCTTGTCGATACTTCATACATCTTATTCTGCTAGTTCTCCAGTGCTTCTTCTGAATCTGATGAACATGCACTCTCACTTCTCTAGCTTAGATTCCCATCATCTATAGGATTAATGTAATCTTGTTGTCTAGCGGTTAGCTTGTAGATGATTTCTAGTGTATATGCATAGTCTTCTTCTCTGATGGGATTTGTGTATCGCTGACCTTCATCAGGATATAAAGGTACAATGACCCTAATACCATCACCTTAAAAAGTCATACGTCTCTTATTTAAGTCAACAATAGAGTTATTGAAGGCCCAGTCAATTCCCAACAGCACGGGGTAAGCGAAATTGTCATCAATTATTTCAATTACCTCGAAATCTCCAAATGTTCTTACTCCTTCGATGTCCATAGGGACATGCTCCAATCATCCAAATGGTCTGATAGCTTATTGATTATCCATCCTAAGCCTGATAGGGGAATAGATCAACTTCAGTTTTCCCATTTGTGCCCAAGTTTTCTTTGTCATGACATTGACCTCTGACCCTAAGTCAAGGACCACATAGTCTATCTCATACTCTCCTATTTGATCATTCAAATGTAATTCCTTATTTGTCCTTCTCTTTTTACCAATTTGGTGTACTTACCTATTCAGTAAGGGATCTATCTTTCCTATCTCATATTGTCTGATTAAATTTTGTAACTCTTGTACAGTGCTTTCATCCTGAATCAACTTAATACAAGTATGTAAAAATTCCATGAGATTTCTTACCTATTTTCCTTATCTTGTCGAAGTAGAATGATCAAATGTGTGAGGCATATGATACTCTCTTACTTCTGGTCTTGTCTTTGATAAATAACCTTGGTCTCCACTAAATTCTTTTCGTGCTTCCTCAAATATTTGTCTTTCTTTCTTTACATCAAAGGCTTGGGTCTTCTCTGCAGCTTTCTGGATTTCTAAATCTTTTGTAATCTTCCCTTGGGTAAGTCTATCTTCTCTTGTAACAGTGCCTCCTTTGGTTATAACGGTGACTCTAGGGTCTCCTCTGCGAGGTTCAGCATAGATCAATTTCACTTGCGAGTTATGTTGATGTCCTCATCTTTCCCGAAGCTTAGCTAGCACCACAGCACAATCTTCTATAACATGGTCAAACGAGTTGTAGTAGCTGCAAGTGGTACAAGGGTTCTAACAATCCCTTGTAAGGTGCCCTAGTTGTGAACAATTATAACAGATGATTTGTCTTCGGGCTCGACCCATTCATCCTCCTCATCCTCTTCCTCTCAATCCACCGCGAGGATTGAAGTTTCCTCTCCCAGGAGAGTTATACTGCGTAGCATTTCCTTCTTCCTATACTTCGCCTTAGATCTTATATATGTCTCTTGACCTTCCATGCATGAGATCATAAGCCCTACAATCCCTATCATCATTCCCTACAGACTTACAAAATGTACAGTACAAATTTGTAGGTGTCTGGACATACTTTTGCATATAATAGCACTCACTGGTATGATGTCTGTTTCTGCATACCTTGCACCAAGGTAAGGTGACTTGCTTCAAGGGGCTCAGAGCTCTTGAAGCCCAGTATTCACTGATAGAGGGTATTGTTCCTTTTCATGACCTTCCGATATGCATCTGACACACCATATATCTTCTCTTTTATCTTTTCCCTTGTCTTTCTTCATATCCTCGACCTGCAGAGACAAACTAGTTAGCTAACTCGGGATCTGACTCATACATGAGCTAGATTCTCCCATAGGGGTTGATTCAAGCTTCATGGCGATATCCAATGCCTCAATCTGTGAAGAAATCTTTTGTTTCACCAGGGGAACTCTGATGTGTGGTAGGAGGGCAACAATTAACCATTCTTTGTTTTGTTCATCTGGGATCTGGAAAGTTAATCGGCCTGTCAAGGTTTTAAATATCTGATCGAATTCCCACATAGGTTCAGTCACCTTTTTCTTGATCTCTTTCAACTATGTGATACATTGGCATTCTGTCTTAGGTTTCTTGAATTATGCAATCAGCGTATTCTTGATCTGATTCAATGGCTTAATTTTTCCAAGTCCTTAGACAAGTTTCATGTACCAACACAGTGTGCGATCTCTGAAAGTTGTACTGAACTGGGTTCTTTTGATAGCTTCATCTGTGACATTTTTAATGTTCCATACAAGTTCACATAGGAACCAGTGTTGATCATGATCTTCAGATCCATCTCCCCTAAAGATAGGAAGTCTCATCTCATCTGTCATAGATCTTACTAGTGTTCTTGATTGAATATGTGGTGGGATACTATGGACAGTGCTTTGGACGCTCTGGTGACTGGGATTACTCTGGTTGCTTAATATTGAATCAACAGGAAGGATAATAGTACTTACTTCAATGGTCTACATAGTTTTTGAGTCTTTAGGTCCTCCTCTGTGAATATCTTCAACTTGTCCTTCCTCTGTCTCGGTGGGTTCTGAATGTTCTTTGTCCATCAGATCTTCTTCTTCTTGACTATAGAAACCCTCCTCCCTGTAGTTCTGCTTAAACAAGTTTGCAACATGGAGTTCTCTGAACACTTTCCCACTACGCGTACGTCCAACTTCTGTGTCGTTGTCTCTATCCGAATTTTTGAACATTATCCTTTCTGGATACGACCAATCTATTGTATATTCAAGATGTTCTTATCATGCAACAACATCTTGAGTCTCAGCTTCAAGAATTGTAAAAATTTTCCTCTTGGTCCCTTAAAGAAATATCTCTCAGCTTGGTTTTATGACTCTACCCTGTCAACAACAAACTTTGTGATGTACCCTCCAATGGTACTATCAAACCAATGATCTACTGCTCATGATATGGTGTTATCAGCTTCCTTGACCTTCTTGATCAACTCCGACGTCCAGACCACAGGAAGTCTAGGTCGGATCTCGAACTGGGTATCGGCTAATCTAGCTAGCCACTCGTATAGCTCTTGATGGATTCCTCCAAATAATATCTCATGTATATCAGTAAAAATATGCTTCTCAAACCAATCCTCTAAACTAAGATTAGGGTTCTTGTTCTGTGATTCAGCAAAGTCCTTTTATTGATCTTCTATCCACTTTTGATTTTCTATCTTTGATGGAAACCACCTTTACATTTCCTCATGAAGATTCTTGTCCCAACAATAGAACCATTTGTTGGCACAGAGGTAGACCCAGGGTTCATCTCCAAGAGCACACCAACAAGCCCTAGCTACTAGCCCTTTCAGTAACACCTGTGAAGCAGATGCAGTCTCACCTGAAGCAGCTATGAGGGGGTTGCAGGGCAGAGATGTCTACAACCAAGGGAGATATCAAGTGGATCTAACACAAGAACAACACAACATTCATATATCACTTATCAGCTTGATCTACTCCATGCATCTATCAGATCTACCTTAGCAATGCAATAACAGTATATGAAGGACAAATACAAAATACCAATCATACACAACACAAAATATACGTGGTTCACCCTCTCTCTAGGGCTACGTCCACAAAACTGTGCTATATTGTATTGATGTAAAGCATACAATTATTTTCTATGCTCTTAGCTAGCATATCTTCTCTTCTCCCCTCTTTCTCTCCCCTCCCTACGCAGCTAGATGCATCTTTGTCTTCGCACCCCGCTGAAGATCTTACAATCCAGAAGGCTCTTGTACTCAACACTTCTCTCTCTCACAAGACTCTTCTCTCGACCAACTCAATATCAACAGTAACAACAACAACACATCAACTCAAAGTACCGACCCAAACTAGGCCCTTTATACCTCTATTTATACTTTACAATCATTAATCGACATCCTTAGGCTGAAACCTAAGTGTCCAAAACCCTAGGTCAACTTGTCTCATGTTTTCAGGGCTTCGCCAGCCTGTCTTTTATTCCTTCTTGTGTGATGCTCCAAAGTATCTAATGGTGGATTTTCCTCTTTCTGAGTCATCCATGATCCTTCTTCCTTTCTTATCTGTCATCCCTGATCTCCTCATCCAACGACTTTCTTTCTTGGGCTTCGCTCCATCTTTTCTGCTCTTTTTCTCACTTCAACCCAGTATCAATCACTGTGTCTTCCGTGAAGTTTGCCTTTTCCCTTTTCTTCTTTGTTTTTCTCTTCCTTCCATAACCAAGTGCAAACACTTCTTAGCTCAGGAGGTACTCCGCATGTGTGTCTTGTATGTGTGTTGTTGGGAAAAATACCCTACGGACTAGAAAACTAGGGTCAGACTTGCGTGCAGATTTTGACAGTAAAGAAATTACTTTTTAACCTACCACCCAAAACTTAAACCCCTATTTCACAATACATTCATGGAAAGAAACTACTAACCTTTTTACTGATGTTTGGTGTAGATCCTCCATTGCACTTTTCCCTCTTACTTGCGCTACTCCTTCCAAAGATAATCCTGCAATCAAGACAAAACACTATACATGCATGCTACTTTTCTACTTGAGGGTTAGAAATTAATCATAAATTAAACAAATCATAGATAACTCATGCATTGGGACAGGAAAAGTATTCTTTTATTATTTTCAAAATGAATCAACTTACAATCAAAGTCGAGACCGGCCACCGCTCCTTGATCCTGATCCTGGGCTCCTCCTCTTCTTTTGTCCTCCAACTGCTTTGCGTTAATTCTCCTTAGGCTTGAGGAAAGGCTAAAGGGTTGGGACAATGGATTCAGCAAATGGGCAGAGTTTCTATACTATAATTTTCCTCCCTCCAAATGGTACCTCTACCCCTGCTTTTATAGGCTAGAAGGAGCTAGGGTTTTGGACGAACTCTCGGCCATGCATGGCCGGGAGTTTCAGTTAACTGACCCATAGCTTTTTGTCCCATCAGAAACTTTCCTATTTTTTTGTTTTATTAGGTAAACACGGGTTGTAGTAGGCCTTCCAGTGTTCACACGCGTGCAGTAGTGGGTTAGGGCGTGTGGGCCTTGACCCAAGAGGATTTTCAAAGAGGTTTTTCAGCAAATGTTTTGGCAATGAAGGGATATGAGTTGGCATGATACCAGGTAAGCATGTGTGGTAAAATTTAGGGTTATAACAGATGCCCCCTAATGTGTGAGGTCAGAAGAGCATCTGATGGCTGAAATACATCACCAATATTTTACCAATCTGTACTGATATGTTGAATGAGTGAGCCCAAGAATCAGGAATCAAGAGGTGTCGTCTACAAAAGAACAAATGTCTCACCAAGGCGGGCATACCCATGCTTGGGATAGAATAGAACCATGGCTACCAATCAAATACACTGTAGATCCATGTCAAATAACTATAAAGAGTAGTCGCGAATAATACACAGTGGAGCTACATCTCGAAATCCAAAAGATATACATATAGAGTATCCATCTCCCAGAAGTTGATTTGGCCTGATGGTTGTACTTCAGAGCTCGAGAAACAACTTCAAAATATTCTAAAACTCGGGTAGGAGTGTAATATGAGTGTACGACTGCACTACCCAGAGGTTTTCAATGGCTCGTTGGTTATGGACTTGATAATCTTGATGATCGAACTAAAGGCTTCAGTGATTTCGAATAAAGACTTGATTGGACATTCAGGTTGGTCGGGTATGCGGACAAGAGACATATTGCAGAGGGGCCAACTCGGGCTCAGTGACAAACTTCCCTTGGATAATAGCACAACAAGTGATAAGACTCGGGCAGCATATCTATTAATCATAAGTCTATGAAGCAGGAGGCAACGCAAACTCCCCATATGTTTGGAAGAGTAACCAAACGGTGGAGGACACAACTCTATATAGTGAGAAAAACCTTCCTAAGGTCGTACTACATCCCATAGTCTGGTGATCAAATGGACAAATGTGCTTCATCCAAGGGTGACTCATTATGCTGCCAATAAAGAAAATACCTTTCCCATCCTCTTTTTGGGGTATATTTGATTTTGTTTTTGTTCTTTTTGATGATTTTTGAAAAAGAATAAAGGAATATTACGTTACAATGGAGGAATGAGTATTGCAAACATACAAGATCAAGGCACAAGGACAAGACTAATGTTCTGGGGAAATGATACTCAAGAAAAATCCTCCAGTGGCCAAAGGTGTTAAGATGCAGAAGCACATTGTTACAAGGTTGATGGGTAAGGTATGCAAATGTGGTTGATAGAACACACAATGGTAACATCCTTCGATGTAAGTTTAACGAGCCTAGAGAAGGGAAGCTCGGTAGTTTTTCATATTCAGAGAGTCTGAAAAAGCATAAAAGGAGACTCCACTAGGGTACCTTTTTCGACAATAGTCTAGTCGGTTCGAAAAACGGATAAACTAGCACCGATTAGACGTCAATTCAAAACCATTTTAATGAGTGTGACAAGGACAAGATCACTCGGCTATTTTTTAACTTTTAAGGAGTCTGAAAAAATCTTAACTATGGACTACGTCAGGAATGTTCTTCTATACCATTTTAACGAGTGTGAAAGAATAAGGTCACTCAACGATCTTTTCAATTTTAGGGAGTCTGAAAAGAGCTTAACTATGGACTCTGTGGGGGTTTCTTTTTCGTAAATTTAGTCCCTCAGGCCCGAAAAAGGAATAAAATTATACCTGAGAGTACTCTTCTAAAGAATGGGAATTCGATAGAGTATACCTTTGTTCGCATAGTTGACCATCCGGACCAAAAAAGGGGTAAACTACCGCCGGACAGACGTGACTTCAAATTTCAGTTTAACGAGCGTGAAAGGTCACAAGATCACTCGGCAATCTTTTCATGTTTAAAGGGTCTGAAAAGGGCTTAAAAGAAGACCCGTTTAAGGAACGTTCTTCTGGACCAATTTAACGATTGTGAAGAAACAAGGTCACTCGGCAATCTTTTCATCTTTAAGGAGTCTGAAAAGGGCTTAAAGAAGACTCCATAATGGTTACTTTTCTCAGTTAATCCGGACGATATCGAAAAGAATAAATGCAGTCTCGCCGGATGTTGTTTTCAGATCTCAAAGCGAGCTTGAAAAACAACAAAGGTAGCTCATGATAGACTCTTTGTGCGTCTATGCCTGGCATCTCCTCGGGGGAGTTGTATGCTCCGACGAAAACATTGTCTATGACACCAGGGGTTTTGGAGATATTGATAGGTATCGTTTCAGAAACGGTTTCCATATTACCCTCAGCATAGATCTTGTGTGTAGCTAAGGGATTAGTATGACAAGACCTATCTCGAGTCATAGTCACGGTGAATTCTACTGCTTTGATTCAGCTTAACTTTGGGAGGAAATATGATCTGTGATGAAGATTGTCCCAAGGTTTGTCTAGACTAGTCATTGCTTCGATTACTGCTTCGTTAGAAGGCAAGAATAAGTCTAACGAATCAATGTTAGAAAGAGAACCCTGAGCCCAAATAGGATTTAGAAGTGGATCTAACTCTTGTGCGGGAGTCGGATCAGGGTTAGCTGAAGCTTGTTGGACAAAAGAGTACACTACTTCAGCAGCTGACAAGGGCATGGACATGTTGGATTGCCCTGTCTCATCCATCGTGGTTGATGGGGAAGGAAGAATCCACGGATCCTCAAAGTAAGTCATGCGGAACGACGAAACGTGAAAAATCTCAGCCTTGTGGTGATTAGATATAAACTTGACATCGTCATGAGGAGGTGGGTAATCGAAGGTACCAATCAAGGATGGGCACAAACCAACTCCTAAGTTAACGACACCAGGTTGAGGATTATCAATCATGGGAACCGTGGATGCCCCCAAAGCTGGGTCAGGTATAGAGAAGGACAATTGATTGATGGTCACTATCCGGTCTTCATGTGGAAACAACAAGACTCGGAAAACTATAGCAACCACAGATTGCATAGCATAAGTCCAAATCCGACCTAACAAGAGGTTTTAGTCGAGGGGAGCATCGACTACCTCTAATTCAACGCACACGGTCTTCCCTCCTAACTGCACAGGGAAAGAAGGGACGATGCCATGTGGCCGGAAAGAGCGACCGTCGAATGAAGTGAGGAGAGTAGGTGAGGGAGACAAAGCGGGCTAGCCAATGGCCTTCCAACATGCTAGCGACATAATGCATGTCGAGGCACCCTCGTCGACCACCGTGCGAAAGATATTGCGTGTAAAAAATTTCGTGGGATGAGCCACTACTATTTGAAACGCTATGTGGTAAGGCAAACGAGGTTTTAAGTCGGTTGTATCTAGCATGATGGTACCCGGGTTACAAGTCTCAGTAGAGCCTAAAGCAGTTAACAAGGCTTTCCTCTGAGTAGGGCATCTTTGGAGGACCTCCAAAGCGGACATTGCACAAGGGGTTTTTGATAAATCTTCCACCACAGAGTAATTTTGGGCAGCCCTTGTGTTTGGGTTGTGAGAAGCTTTCTTAGATGCACCCTTTGGAATACATGTCACTGTTTCACCCAACGTCTTCTCGATCTGTAGAGGAAGAGATGGGATCTCAACTTCTTTACCCTTCTCATAGGCGCTTGGTTTACTATAGTTTTGCACTCTAGTCATTATTAAAGCATCACCCCTAACCATATATACGTTCACGGATGAGGAATTTTTTGGGGGAGGGCAGGTTTCTTGGCTGCCCCCTTCGGAACTTGTAGAGGCTTGTGTTAAATTTTTCCCATGCTGAAAAGGATTAGTCAACATAGCCTGATATTGCTGTGTGACAAATTTTTGGGCCTCTGCAAGTCGAGGACATAGATGGGTCGGGTGGTCTTCCGCACACAAGTTGCATGGATACCTCACCTTCCGTTTTTCCATGGTACCCTCGCCAGCATTATCAGTGGGTTTTTTCTCCCCCTTACCCTTCTTTCGTTGTTTTTTCTTCCCTTCAGGTTGCTGGGTGGCCTTTGGGTTAGTCATCTGCATGGAGTGTACTTTCGACGTTTGAGTAGGAGGAGCAGCCAAAGCAGTAGTCTGGCTAGCCGTTGAGTGTTGTATAGATAATTGTTTCAATTGCTTTTTCAATTTCTCAGCGGGCTTGGTTTGTGCTGAACCAACTATACCATCGACATGTGGTCCAGCTCTCTATATAGTTTTATCCAGTATCGATCGTGGTGCATCCAGCAGGATGTTGTATAATAAACCAGACTGAGAATAGATAAGCTCAAACTGTTGAGCCCTCATGATGGCATATTCTTCGGAGAAAACTCCAGAAGTTGCGACGTCTTTGGATAATTGTGGGACTAGAGACTTAAGGAACCACTCAAGCAAGAATGTTGGTGGGAATGGTACTTTGATTAGACTCTTTCGGCGTCTCCACTCTTGAATATGATCAGAGATATGGTCCATTGTTGTCTGTTCAAAATTGGCGAGCAACTCGGTGTCAGTGTTGTATCTCATAGGTAACTGGAAATGGTTAAGGAAGGCCATCGCCAGTTCGCTAAAGGAAGAGTATCTGGAGCGATCGAGCTCAATGTACCATTTTGGGGAACTCTCGATAAGAGTGCGTTGAAACAATCACAACTGAACGGAGTCATATTTTAACGAGTTAGATGAACACCAAAGATGGAAGGTAGTCACGTGATCACCTGGATCTTCGTTAGGCTTGGCCTCGAAGTTTGGAATGTCCGAAGGAAACTTCGTTGGCATAGGAGGCCAATGTGGATCGTGACAAATAGGATCATTTAATAACCTTGTCAAATCTGGCAAATGTAACGTCGCCAGGAATGGTAGTTTGGGTTGCCGCTAATAGCCTGGGAAAAAGGGTCCTGGGGTTTGACTGGCACCAGGTTGCCAGGAAAAGTTTGGTTGCTAGCCCGGGTTCTGGTAGAAACCATGGCCCTGACCAGCGTAAGGATTTTGCGTCTGTGGAGACATCATTGGCTGATTCCCCATAAAGGACATTGAATGTTGAGCATGCATCGTGTTTGAAGGACTTTGGGAAGGATTACCCCATGCTGGTCTTGATGGGAGAGGCATAGAAGTCTGTCCAGGGTTCCATTGACTGTGGAAAGAATTACCCCAGAATGGCATTCCAAAGGAGGGAATGGATCCTTGTTCTGAGTTCCAAGGTCCTGCTATATGTGCCCCCATCCCAGGAATAGTACCCTGCACCGGAGTCGACTGTCCAAAAATGGGAGTGCCCCCAGACAGGAAAGCGGTGGATGCGAAAGAGTTGTTACCAAACGTCTCGTTCCAAACAAATGGTGACAAACCGACTGGCATAGTTTGTGCAGGTGTTCCTTGACTACCGGCTCCAAATGAACTAGTGTGTGCAGGCTTCCCGGCGGACTGCTGATGCAAACCCCCAAGCGAAGGAGACGAACGAGAGATATGACCTCCAGCGTAAGGAAAAGCGTTAAAAGGGACAGGAATGCCCCCAAGTTGACCTTGCAGAGGAGCGTTAGAGATCCCTGCCCCCAGACCCAAAGTGTGTAAAGTGGAGTGAGTGAGTGCAGGACTTGTACCCGAACTAGGCATACCGTATGAGAATGGAGAGCATGTCGCACTAGGTGTGAAGGGAGTTGTGGCCGCCACGATAGATGGGATCGGTCCACTGTGCGACGTAGTTGCGGCCAAGACCATGGTGGCCCGGACCGACGACGGCAAGTTAGGAGATGCTTCTCCTGTGGTAGCAATGGTGGTGGGAATGGAATAATTCCCAGAGGAAGTAACAGCGTTTGTTTCCATAGCCGTGTGAGGCACTGACAGGCGTTTGTAAAATTGAATTGGTACAATAACTTGTGGCCAAGTATCAGTGTTTGGGGTGTCAACCGAACCAAGATTAGCGGTTGATTCCTCTGGGAGTTGTTCGAGCACAATGGTTTGTAACCCGGTGGCTTCGAAAGACCCTTGTTGGTCTAGCTTCCGCCTCAATGGTGGCGGGGGTGGATCCAGTATAACCAATGGAAGGCCCAGAAGCCTTCATGACCAGCGGATCTCAGGATCCTCCACTGTGTGAGAAGATCCAAGACACGCTAAGGTATTCTACACGTTCAAACAGAAACACACACTAAAAAGAATCCCCTAAGAGATAAGACAAGCAATCACTAACTATTTTGAAGAACAGTTACAACAACCAACACTAGAGCAACTTACCAGTGCAAGTGCAACTCGAATATGGAAGCACCCTCCAGGTATACTCTGCAAAGAATGGCCCAATTTCTGTCCTAGGTACCGTGGTATAAACCCGCAGTCACCTGTGGATGTCCCTAAAAAGATTGGCAACTAGTTTGCCAGCACGCAAACAGTCACCAGGCAGGTACAGTCGAAAGTCGGGTAGACCACAATGAGCAGGGTATCAAGCCCGAAACCTATCAAGGGTATTGAGAGAAAATGGTCTAGAAGACAACTGAGGACCTCGAACGGATTCAAGACCCACGAAGCCCTGTGGCAAATGCAAACGACGGAATCCCACAACAAGCCCTCAATATGTGTTCTCCACTACGCTTGGTCCGGCTTTGGAGGGGTTATCTCCGCTACCTTTCCTTACGCGACCTCGTGTTTATCCCCTGTGTTAGATGGGGGTCCCGGATAAATTCCGTGAAACTGGACTTCTACACTCCCTATCACAGACTCCAATGTTTGGTTTTGAGTGGCCTTGGAGAGTTTCCTCTCCAACCTAATCCAAGGCCCTAGTCCTGAACTAGTATATGAACCCTACAAACANTGTAAAGACACAAAGCAAAAACAAATGAAAAAAACTGGAAACAAAAGACTTTTACTAAATGCAAAAATCAACAACTTTTCACAAAGAAAGACTTCTTTTTCTTTTCAATTTTTCTAAGATTTCATGCAGCAAACATAAAGAAATTTTGCTCGACTACGAGCTACTTATGCTCTAAATGCACTGCAAAAACTTATGAACAAAAAGACTTCTCCCTAGCTATTGATGCAGAAACACAATCTTCAAACAAAGAAGAAAATGAAAAGACTGCTTTTTTCTTCTTTTTTTTAATTTACGTGCTAATCAAGCAATAAAGGGAAAATACCGACAAGCCTAAAACCAAGAAAAAAAAATTATGGCTTAAATCGCAGATCGCAAAGAATCAGAGCAAAGACACCCAATGGCAATCAAGAACGCAAAGACTCTTATGCTTGTCTAAAAACCATAAAACAAAAAAAAAATCTTTTTATCTTTTCTATCAACTATCAACTAAGAAAAAACAGGCTAAGGGTAAGAGGCCCTAACATACTAACTGTTCAACCCTAGACTCACACACCTGAGAGGAACACTTCTCACCAAAGGAGGGGATGACTGCCCCACCTTGATTGAAAAGCAGCCTGTCAAGCACGCTACTGTCAATAAGACAGGACGCGTGCGAACGCGTGCTTAGCTAAGACAGGATGCGTGTACACACGGTCTGACCTTGTACAGGCCACGTGTATGTATAAATTCTAAGACAAAAGTAAACACAGTCAACCCAGACCAGGAAGAGGCCTTCGGTATTGATAACCAGAGTCTCTTGAAGGCTTGGATGCTTCCTCTAATCAGAAAAGAGAAATAATTGCAAGGAATAACAAAACACAACAGGACAAACTGAGACAAGACTGTGAACCAGCAAGACTCAGACAGGATCCAGAAAACCCCCTGAGAATGTATAATTATGACAGGGAAGAGGAGGACCACCTCTCAAGATCTCTGAAATCCTACACGCTACTGAAACCTCTACAGCTAGCATTCACACGCGGGCTGTAAGAGATTAGGCCGTGGGTACACGCGTGCAGGCCTTCTGCAGGCCGCATGTACCTCTGTGTGTCTCGAAAATTATCGTCAAGCAACAGTCAGGGAAAACTGGTATAAAGAACTAGGCTCCCTGCTAGCTCAGGCCTTACAGAAAAAGACAGGCAAAGAAACAGAAAATCTAATCTCTTAAACTACCCAAAAAACTCAACTAAATCCGAAAACCCTAAAGAGTATCTTCCCCAGTATGGTCGCCAATTCTGTTGTTGGGAAAAATACCCTATGGACTAGCAAACTAGGGTCAGACTTGCATGCAGATTTTGACCGTAAAGAAATTACTTTTTAAACTACCACCCAAAACTTAAACCCCTCTTTCACAATACATGCATGGAAAGAAACTACTAACCTTTTTACTGATGTTTGGTGTAGATCCTCCGTTGCGCTTTGCCCGCTTACTTGCGCTGCTCCTTCCAAAAATAATCCTGCAATCAAGACAAAACACTATACATGCATGCTACTTTTCTACTTGACGGTTAGAAATTAAGCATAAATTAAACAAATCATAGATAACTCAAGCATTGGGATGGGAAAAGTATTCTTTTATTATTTTCAAAATGAATCAACTTACAATCAAAGTCGAGACCGACCACCGCTCCTTGATCCTGATCCTGGGCTCCTCCTCTTCTTTTTTCCTCCAACTGCTTTGCGTTAATTCTCCTTAGGCTTGAGGAAAGGCTAAAGGGTTGGGACAATGGATTCGGCAAATGGACAGAGTTTCTTTGCTATAATTTTCCTCCCTCCAAATGGTACCCCTACCCCTTCTTTTATAGGCTAGAAGGAGCTACGGTTTTGGACGAACTCTCGGCCATGCATGGTCGGGAGTTTCGGTTAACTGACCCATAGTTTTTTGTCCCATCGGCAACTTTCCTATTTTTGTGTTTTATTAGGTATATGCGAGCTATAGTAGGCCTGCCAGCGTTCACATGCATGCAGTAGTGGGTTAGGGCGTGTGGGCCTTGACCCAAGAGGATTTTCAAAGAGGTTTTTCAGCAGATGTTTTGGCAATGAAGGGATATGAGTTGGCCTGATACCAGGTAAGCATGTGTGGTGCAATTTAGGGTTATAACAATGTGGAACTAACCTTATACATACACTACTAGACACTTGACTTTGTAATGGGTTTTTATAAAGTTGTGATAAAGTTGTTCTTTTATTGAAGTGACTTTTTAATAAAGTGTACCTTCTAATATTAATGTGACTTTATTTCATAAAGTGCACTTATGTTATAAAGTAAAAATGTACTTTAATATTTTAAGTGGTTTATTTTGGAGGGAATGAATCATGACCCTTGATCTTGTAAAGGTAATATTAGATCTTGGCCATTAGATCTAGGGTTGGAGAAGGTGAATGGTCACTTTCAGATTATAAGAGAATGCATTGGGTAGTGTTGGCCCTTGACCAACTTTTGGGATAATCTTGGTCATGTTTGACCATTTTTGGGACCTTGACATCCTGTCAAACATGGAGCGCTAGATGAAGCGGAGATTGAGGAATCTCGGCCCACTTTTGGGTCCCTTTTTGGGTTTTGGGAATATGCAATGGGAAAGGGATGTTGGCTCGTGGTTTTACCCATGTTTAGGCCTATTTTGTATGTATAAATAGATGTCTAGGCAAGGTAGGAAGAGGTCAGTGTGCTAAGTGATAAATGAATGGCTAAGTGTCAGTATGAGTTGTAAGAGATTTGTGCATTTTTTAAGACTTGCAGAGCTTAGTGCAAGTCCCTATGTGGAGATATAGAAGGCTTTGTGATGTAAGGTGAGGAAGAAGGATCTATCAAGCTTCTCATATCTTTTGTCCTATGAGGAGTAAGGGATTCTAAGGCTCTGTTCTTGTAACCGATTGGCCGACAATAATAAAGAAGATTTGGTGGACGTAGCCCAAGGGTGGGGGTGAACCATGTAAATATGGTGTCATCTTCTTCGTGCCTTGTTCTGATGTATTGATGTGATCATTTGCTAAGTTCTTTGAGTAGATAGATTTGATATATATGCTTATGCTCAGTGCTTATGGTGTGTAGAATGTTAGATATGATCCATGTGTATATGCTAACTTCTTGATCTGTTAGATCTAAATAACGTGTTAATGCTAAGTGCTTGAATATTCTAGTCAATAGTGAATGTTACGAAGCTCCATTATACCAGTGAAGTGGTTATTTATTGCTAAGTGATATATTAAGAGTTATAATCACAGATTTGTGTCCCATCTAAGGTTGTAGACACTTGAGTCCTACAACCACCCCTGCCTCTACCTTGGGTGACACTTCATATGCTTCGTAGGTGTTTCCGAAAGGGCTGGTAGTTAGGGTTTTGTCGGTGCATTGTTGTAGCGTTGAACCCCGGGTCTACCCCTGTGCCAACAAATGCTTCCATTGTCGAGACCTGAAACTGTGATTGCTGGGAACTGAGAGAGAGGAAGCTCTGTGCAAAGATTTTGTGAAAAATCTGTGTGTGGATCTATGTCGTAGTGTGCAATATTCTACTTGATCTGTAAAGCTTTGTACTAAAGAAAGAAGGTTAGATCTGAGAGAAAGAATCTCGATCTGAAGAGAGAAGGCCAGATCTCAAATAAATGAGGTCAGATCTATAGAAAAGAAGAAAGATCTGAAAGCTTTATGCTCCAAGAAAGGTAAAAAAGAGAAGTTATGATTGAAATAGGTAAGATATGTAAGCTATGTGCTCTGTTAAAGGTAAGAATAGTTAAAAGTTCTTAGATCTGAAAGACTTTTTCTCTGTAGAAGTAAGATAAGTGAAAAAAAAAATTGTTTCTAGAGTATGGATCTAGGTATATCTAATAGGTTTTGTCCTAGTTTGAAAGATAGGGTATTAATAGATGAAAGAAGGCTTGATGTGAGTAGATCTGAAAAGAATAGTGAAAGATATGTTATGCCTATGCATAGAAAGAATGTCTGGACTAACAAATGGATGCAATATCCTAGAAAAAATTTGTTGCAGGTTCACTACCATGATCCTAGTGGATAGTACAGAAAAGGTTGGGGATCATTTAACAGAAATCAAGGATTAACCCTCTATTACAGTTGTAGAAAAACAGAACATCTTGCTAAGGAATGCCCTGGCAGAAGACCTAGTTTTCTTTGTTGCAAAGCCATGGACCATGAAGTGTTGGATTGCCCTTAAATGAATGGTAAGCTTGAAGGATTGAATCTGAATCAAGGAAACCCTAAGGAAAAGGCAGAACCCTAGCAAGAATCAGAGAAGGTATTGATACAAGTGAAAGAGACCTGAATGACTAGTGACATGTTAGCTTATCAGAGATCTTCAAAGAAGAAGAATGCATTAAAGAAAGAATAGGGGACTTCGACATTGACTGTGTCATGGATGAAGAAACACAGATGAATATTATGCCAGAAAGAACCTGGGAAGCTATAAGAAGGCCTGCTATGATCCCTTCCCTAGGAGGAATAATTTTATTTAGAGGAAATCTAGTAAACCTATGTGGAAGGCTTGCTCAGATACCTATGAGTGTCAATGGAGCTTCAACAGAAGAGGACTTTGAGATTATTAAATTTTTTGAAGACAAAACCTCGTTTACCATGCTAATAGGAAAACCTTGGATTGATAGAGATCAAGCCAGACGAAAGGAGGAAGAAGAAGTTTTGGAACAGAAGAAGCAAGAGTTAAAAGACTTTATGACTAGAAGGATCGCACACTTGATTGAGGAACAGAAGAGAAGACTGCAGATATTTAATACTAGCAACTCAAATTTCAAGGCTAAGAGAACACTAGAAAATCCCCAGAAGATTGAATTACCTATACTAGACAAGGAAGAAGTATTACACAGGAACACTAGAAAAAAATATCAGCAGTGCAAAGTAACTAAGACCAAAGAAGAAAAGACTCGGAATGATAAAAGCATTACCGAGACGAAGCTCACTGGAAAGAAGGCTAGAAAGTTAAGATAGAAAAGGGATAATATTGAAAGGTTATAGGAGGTTCTAGAAGAGACCTCACAGAAAGAAAAATTGTAGAACTAGAACTTCAACGAGATATTAGAACAACGACATATGCCACTTCGCCATGACGAAGCAATATAGTCGTTGGGACCGATATACCCATTCGACTTCCGCTTCGAATGGGCAGAAAAGTAATAAATAGGTATCATCAGACCGTTGGGTCATGCCTTAATGGATAGAACAAGAGTTAATGAAGGGACATGATCGTTGTGATCCAACCGTTATTGACTTACCTATTTATCTCATAGCGCCATGCATGAAGAACACTTTTTTCGAATCGAGGATTTGATCTCTCAACCTTGATTATGATTGTTCATTATTCATTACGCCCTTGCTTTCCATCTTATTGCCGTGTCTACATTACTTCGTGAACCCAATATTATTAACCCCGATTGCATATTTCCAAGGATCTTAGATCACCTGAAGAATCTGCGAAGGAAGTTCTCATTGATATCAGGACCGAGAAAGTCATGTTGAAAAGAAGTATGTTTGTAGGTGTGCAAGCATCATCAACAGGAGGAGTCCAAGCTTCTCCATCGGCTACTTGTGAGCAGGAACTTCCAGAATCACGATGGAGACAAGAACAAAGCATACAGATAATATTGTGAATGGAAAGTTGATTCTGAGCATCTTACTTGCGTATATACCTCCTCTGAGCGGCGCAGTGAAAAGAGACAGCATTCCCAGGGATTTTGAGTATGCTTTGGTCACTGCATACCTTTCGAAAGGGGTGCGCACAGTTCGTGCCGACCAGGATAAGCTCACAGCATTGAATTTTAGTGACTTCAACCTTGGTGACAGAAAGGATTATAGCATACTCGCCTTGCATGAGTACTTGACCAGAACCAAAGAAAATAATTCCAAGATGATCCCGTAGTCATGGACCTAGAACCTCGCGCAGTCCACACTACTCAATGTGATGAATATCTCGCACTTCGGAAAACACCAAGAAGTGAACGCATGCATTAAATTGTTGTTGTCCTACTACCACGGAGGTTACTTATGGTTGAACCATGGCATCATTGTGGATCTAACCTTGATCAATCAGATCACAGGGCTTAGTATGCAGGGCCCTGACCCACAGGATTTTTACCTTAGAAAGACCTCAGACCGAGCATTAGCATAGAGAATCAAAGAGACCTATGGAGATGTAGAGAAGGGTATGCAAGGCTACAAGGTAGCCTCTATATAGAGTGGCACATTTCGCCTTGCATGTCAGTTGATCACAGGAAAGCTAATTCGCAAGAATCGGCCCACACAAGTGACTAGATTCATAGTCGACCTCACAAGGAAGTGCGTGAAGGGACTACAGATGAATTGGGCACAATACCTAGTAAACCAACTAGATCTTGACTGCAAGGAGGCACAAGACCAAGGGTATGAGTTCCAATTCAGTTGGCTTCTCATACTAATATATTTCATTGCATGGGAGATGCCAGAAGGTGCGACCTTCCCGGACATCGAGCTCTTTAAACCATTAGCCACGATGTTCAGTACCTTGTGGTACTCGAACGATATGAACAAGCAATGGAATTCAAATTCCATATTCCACACTTACTACAACCACTTGAAAGTATCCATCTAGTCTGAACCTCGTATGACCCCGAATACCCTCCATAGGTTTCGACCCCTAATGAAGTTCAGCGCGGACTGCCACTTCATTTATATAACAGCACGAGCAAATGGCCATAAGCATCAGTTGCAATCTTATTACAATATTACGGAGGAAGATTTAGAGGAAATCACTAAGGAATACTCAGCGGACCTCCTTATCTTAGCCAACCCTATGAAGTTTTCCAATGTATACAGTCTGAAAGACATGCAGGATACACCCAGACCTAGTAAAACAAGGAAGCCTAAAGAAGTTCAAGATGTAGACAGCACATCCATGAAGACTGTGTCTATGTCACCAAAGAAAGTAGGTGTTGGAGAATACATCAGCGAGGAAAAATTGCATAAGGACGAGGAGGACCCCTCGAAGAAAATAAAGGTGTCCCCCCAAAAGCCTTCGTCCAGAAAGAAAATGAAAGCAACCAAGACCAAGTTCAAGATTGTCCTCACCCCGGATGATTTTAACTTCATCATCGTTGCATTGAACAATGCTTCGTTAGAGATTGAAGTAGGAGGTGATTTACAGTCGGATCGAGATAGAGCTCCAAGGAGTGTAGCAGGCACTTTAGTCGAGGTGCACAGTCTCCACTGTGCCCCTGTCAGTCGGAACACCAGAAGAAGGAGATGAGCCAACTCAACTCCACCGAATCACAGATTCAGTCGAGGCTTGACTTCAAAAAGCACAAGATGAAGCAGAGAAAGACATACAGGATTTGACACAAGTACAAGGAGTACTTGAAGAACAATGCAGTGTTGCAGAACAAGAAAAGAGTTCTCTCCAAGCAAAATGGAATGATGAGAAAGAACAGCTACAACAAGGAAAGAAACAGTTGTTGGCAGAGAAACTAGAGGTAAAGGAAATGGTCAATAGAGAACTTCTCTCTGTGACATTCATTGAGGTACAGGCCAAAGAAATAATCCCACAGTAGGTGGCACAACTTGAAGACGTGATCCAAAAGCTACAGCAGTACATCGTACATCTAGAGCTCTGCATTATACCCGAAACTCCACAGGAGGTAAGATACCTAGGGGAAGCAACTTCCCACAGCGCAGTTGGCAGATTAAAAGATATTTCCTTGGAATGCAAGCAGCTAAGCTCTAGGAGCACTCATATATACAAAAACCTCATAGAGAATCCAGAGTTACAAGCATTACAGTCGCAGCTCCAGGAAGCAAAGCAGCACATAGATACGCTACAGGCACAACTGAAGACCTTAACACCAGTTGAAAGAATGAAGAGGTTTCAAGAACAACTCACGGCCCAACAACAGATCCACACAATTCAAAGTAAAGTGATGGAAGTCTCTGCACGACTTCAACCAGTGCAAGATAAGGCATGCCAACTATTCATTGAAGTTGAAAGCCAAGGAGTCGAGCTAGAACATGTCATCATCACAGCAGAACAACGCCTAGAAGGGCTAGCGAACGACACAGTGATCCAGGAGTTCACTGAGCAAGAGGCCATACTATTGTAGTAGGTCAAAGCAGGTCAAGCCAAGCTCAAGGTGTTCGAGGTAGAATTTCTCAGACCAGAGTGACTCAGGATGAGTCACGGGTGAGTGTTGGGGACCTGGTGGCCCTTGACCAAGTTTTGGGATAATCTTGGTCATGTTTGACCATTTTTGGGACTTCGAAAACCTATCAAACATGGAGCACCAAACGAAGCGAAGATTGTGGAATCTCAGCCCACTTTTGGGTCCCTTTTGGGGTTTTTGGAATATGTAATGGGAAAGGGATGTTGGCCCGTGGGTTTACCCACATTTAGGCCTATTTTGTATGTATAAATAGATGTCTAGGCAAGGTAGGAAGAGGCCGGTATGCTAAGTGCTAAATGAATGGCTAAGTTCTGGTATGAGTTGTAAGATATTTGTGCGTTTTGTAAGACTTACAAGGCTTAGTGCAAGTCCCTATCTGGAGATATAGAAGGATTTGTGTTGTAAGGCAAGGAAGAAGGATCTAGCGAGCTTCCCAGATCTTTTGTCATGTGCGGAGCAAGGGTTTCTAAGGCTCTATGCTTGTAACCAATTGGTCAATGATAATAAAGAAGAGTTGGTGGATGTAGCCCCAGGGTGGGGATGAACCACTTAAATACGACGTTGTTTTCTTCGTGCCTTGTTCTGATGTATTGACGTGATTATTTGCTAAGTTCTTTGAGTAGATAGATATGATATATATACTTATTCTCAGTGCTTATGGTGTGTAGAATGCTAGATATGATCCATGTGCATATGATAACTGCTTGATCTATTAGATCTAAATAATGTGTTGATGCTAAGTGCTTGAATATTCTAGTTCATAGTGAATGTTGTGAAGCTATATTATACCAGCGAAGTGGTTATTGATTGTTAAGTTCTATATTAAGAGTGATAATCACATATATGTGTCTTGGCTAAGGTTGTAGACACTTGAGTCCTACAACCACCCCTACCTCTACCTCGGGTGAGACTTCATATGCTTTGCAGGTGTTTCCGAAAGGTCCAGTAGTTAGGGTTTTGTTGGTGCCTTTTTGTAGCGTTGAACCCTGGGTCTTCCCCTATGCCAACAAGTACTATGCAAGACACAATGAGAAGATTTTGAGGGAGATTTATGAGAGATCTTGAGAGAGGAAAGAGGGTGTTGGTAGGAATTGTAGTTTGCACAATTTGCACAGAACTTGTTTTTGTCATTAATGTCAAACTTTAAAAATGCTAAAGGGAAAGACATGGATCAGTTTCCACAGGCGTGAATCAATTTGCACAGGATAAGTTTGCACAGGCACGGTGGTTCCAAATTCGGAGAAAATGCTAAAGGGATAGGCATGGATCAATTTGCAAAGGATCAGTTTGCACAGGCACGGTAGTTCCAAATTTGGAAATCAGCATGCCTCTCGACATACCGAAACACGGAACTGTGAAGAACCCAGGAGTTTCTATTTCGGGATTTTTGCATGGTAAGCAAAAATTTCAACATCACGAAGTCTCGAATGCTGAAATACTGAAACCATGACTTAATATAAGTCATTGATCAGAGAGAGATATTGGATCATTGATCCGACTTCATTTTGGAGTTTCGAATACCGAAAGTTGGAGGAGTCCAGAGTCAAGACTCTTCATCACAGGAGTCCTGAAGTTCCAAAATGTGAAATACCGAAATGGGAAATCACGAAATCACTTTATGGATAAGTGCTTGGTCATAACCTATGGTCACATCGACAAAGGCTCAAGGAAGGAGCTAGTGCAACCAAGATCCATTTCGGAGTTTCGGGGATCGCGACATGGAGCGTCAAGAAACTTCACCACAGGAATACTGAAATGCCAAAATCACGAAATGCGAAATGTCGATATGCCGAAACACCGAAATACGAAAACGCTGAAAAACCTTTTTAGTGAATATTTTGGGGTTCGTGACTTGGAGTATCGAAACACTTCATCACATAAGTGTCGAAATATGAAATGATGAAACGATGAAATGAAAAACGCCGAAATACTGGGGATCGAGACTTGGAGTATCGAAACACTTTATCACAGAAGTGTCGAAACGCCGAAATACCTTTTTGGTGTAGGAAGTGGTTACCGTCGATGGTCATGTGAGAGGGAGGAGCTAGCATGAAGCTAAGCCCTATTTCAGGGTTTCGTAACTTGAAGTGTCAAGACTCTTCGACACAGGATTGTCGAATTGCCGAAATGTGAAATGTGAAATGCATTTCGATTAACCTGTGGTCATGGCCAATGGACATATGGGTTAGCACAAGTGGCTTACCAAAGCACTCAAGTGTTTTTCCGTGCTGAAGAATTAAAATAGATGTATGTTCATCGAACGGTGCTGGTTAAATGCTTAAACTGATCATGTGGATATTGTTCGTCTTGATGCCTTGGCCAATAATAATCATTGTAAGAAAGTTATTCAGTTATTGTAACTGAGTCTTTGAAGCCTGAGGGTTTGATTGTACGCGTTGATGATACAGGAATATATATAAAGAGATTGTTGCAAGAAAAGTAAAGAAGAGAGAGGATTATGGGAAATATATGGCTCTGTAAAATTTGAGAAAAAAAAAAAGACAGAGAAATGAAAACACATACACAGATTGAAAATCTAAGTGGTTTCATCTAGAATGAATTGTGCAGAGAGGATTTGAATGCTTATTTTTTAACAGAGAAGATAAAGAGTTGGTTTTCAGGTTCTTTGTGACAGAGAATGATTTCAGGGTGGTAGGGAGGAGCAAGGGGAGACTGTAAAAGTTTCTTGTACAAGTTGGTT
>JASDQU010711759.1:24137-37054 GCA_032191745.1 Picea mariana
CGGTGCAATTGGTTTGACATAGCGCACCACCTAAATTTCAAAATTAACTCTAACACGGTGCTCCATATTGGAGCACTAGTGCGCACCGATGTGCATGATACAATGGAGTGCATCGGAATATAGTTTTTGACACAATCCTACATTGGTGCGTAAATATTTTTTATTTAACCATGTAATGGTGCGCTCTATTGATAGCGCACTGGTGCTTCCATTGTTACATTACGAACCGTAGCTTTTTAAAAGAATGCTATTACGGTGCGTCATTATTTCTCAGTGCATCCTTATTCCCATAGTGCACCAACTAATATTTTTCTTTATCTGAAATAACCCTGCTACGATGCACTAGTTTTGAGGGCATCGATGCGCATGTTGTAGAAAACGCACCGGTGTGTTATGTACTTATAAAAGCACCGGTATAAAAACATCTACTAAAAACGTTTCCTGCTCACCTTCGCTAGTATCATCCACAATAAACAGATTTTTGGGATATTTTTATAGGGGCATTTGCAAAAACCTTCAATAGAGGGTCTTTTCCTTGTAGTGAAAGTAAATACCAAACCTATTACAACCAAGATTTGTATGTCACTTGGTTTTCTTTCCATGCCTATGCTTAATGTTGGAACTGAATTATCTTTTTGTGGTAATGGTTATATGTTTCCAAAGTCTAAAATAGATGTTGCAAATCTTGGGTTGTTTATCCTTTCACATGTACCTATTCCTCCCAAACAATCAATATCACTTATGCCATATTGTGGTCCTCTTTATAGTATGTATGTTTACTTGAATATTGCTAAATATAAACATAGCATTTCCATGTATAGTATGTGCGTGAATGGTTATGTTTTTGGAAACTTTAATAGGAAAAAACATGTTATATATTGATGGGAGTCCACAAACTCATGGGAACATTACAGGGTTCATAAATAGTTATAAGTCCTCATTATTTAGTGCAAATTTTTCCTTTGAGGAACACTCCAATGACAAAGAGTTATTTATGAAAAGGAAGGCATCTATATTTGTGTTTGTGCATGCAATACATAATTTGTCTCTTGGTGACGAGTTGTTAATAAACTATAACTTTCGTAGACCACCAACCGCTCATAAAAAATGTCTTGCATTGGGTCTACCTTTAGACGTCCCCTTGGGGCATAAGAAAAAGATGATTGAGTAATTGTATTTTTGGATTTTCAATGGAACTAATGTAAATGTATTGTTTAATTCGACATTTGTTTTATAAAGTGGTTGGTTGAATGTTACAATCATTACATCAAAGATGGAGACTAAGTTCTATAACATCTACACAAAAACTTTTGCTTATTTTATTTATTGAGTTTTATTAATATTTTGTATATTTTTAAATATTAATATAAAATTAATTTAATTTAATATGCTTTTTACCTTAACAAATTATTAAGATCGTGATATTGGGATAATATGTATTAACTCTAAAAAAATGTGGGTGGAAACTAAGGAGCCTTATGTTTTCAGAAAACATTGCAACCAAGTGTTTTTTTACCCAAATGTATTGAATGGGAATTGGTGGTTCATACTGAGACATAATCCGAGATCAAAACATCTTTTTGAGAGCAACAATGTTATAATTTCAAGTGAGGAAGATAATCAAGATGATGGCAATGAAGCAGTATGTAAATGCTTTGTTTCAACATTTATATTTTGGATGTGTCATTTTATTATAGGTATGTGTAATGGCCAATTATATTTTTTTTTTCTTCATTTTATAATGTTGGATATAAAAAGTTCACAACCATTTACAACCACCATATTGAAAATACATTAAATAGTACAAGCATAAGATGTGGTTTTGATATATTTTTATTGTCATATTTAATGTTTATTATAAAAAAATTATGTTGTATTGTATTAATATATGTCTATGTTAACCTTTGAATTACTAAGCATTAACTGAGATATCACAAAGTTGGTGACGTATTCATATAATATAGTAATAAATATTTATTTTAAAGCATATTTTATTTTAAAAAATGATGATATTAAGAAATCAAACCTCAATTTTTTTTATTGATGTTTGAAAATTTCAAAATTCAAATAAATATGCACTTACTTTGATGGAACTTCTAAGGGAAATTCCAAGAAAATAACTTCTTGCAACATCTATGTGTTTTGGAATCACAATTGTGGTGTTGGCATTACCAAGTTTGATGGCATTCCCAACTTTAACTAGTGCAACTATCATGGCCTTGACCTATTCCACTCCATCCTTTAGTTTTTTAAACATATAAACTTACATTAATCATTATTTTTACATTCCCCTTTAAATAAGTGTCAATATAGGAAGGAAATGGAAATTCTGAAAGTCTTTTTCTAGATCCTAGTCACAATTAAGGACAACTTTAAGGATCCATACTTATCTAAAAGTATAGAAACATTTTCCAATTTTACTAATTCTTAAAATACTAATTATAAAATGTTTGGTGTTATTCTTGTAAAAGTATTCCAATTTATAAGTATTTGTATATCTTTTAGAAAATATTGACAACTTTTAGAGTAAAATCATTTTATCCCATAGAATTTTGGTGAATAATTTTTTTTTTAAATAGAAATTAGCAAATTATTTTTAAAAGAAAACAAGACAAATCATGAAGTTCAACCTCTAAAGTTTTCCCTCACCATAATCCAACCCTAGAAATATTTGATATAAATTGTTACCATGGAAGACAAAGATTAAAATTCATTATTATTAATGATTTCATTTTCATATTTAATAATTTAAATTTGACTAATTATAATTTTAAATAATAAAAATTATTAACTATAACTATTATAAATTTAATGAACAATTATTATAACTTTATCATTAAAATGGATGAAAAAATAACATTTCATAGGGGTAATTATTCAAGTTGATTTTTTCATTCATTAACCAAATTCAATATTTGCATACATTTTAACACAAAATAAATAAAATACAATACTTAGCATACTTTTCTAATAGAATATTAAACTAATACTTACATACCTTTTGGGCTTCCTAAGCTCTTTGAGAGGCTTCCAACCAAATAGTAGTGTTGGAGCAGACAATTTTGGGAGTTAAGTGCAGTAATCAAGGCAGAATGGACCAAAGGAAGTAGCACGTGCCATAAAAGAAGGAAGACCAGCGCGACAAAGGGCAAAGGAAGCAATGCGCTAGGAAGGAAGGAAGATTGGCGTAAGGAACGGTTGGAGCAAATACCAACCATGCGAAATGAACTTAGAAAGTGGACAAGTGGAGTCCACTTATAAATCAGGGTTTTGGAGTCATAATGTAAGGTTTTTTACCCATTTTTTAGTATAAATAGAAGATGTATGAGGAAGATAGGGGAGATCTTAAGAGATCAGAGAACTCATGTGTGAAGAGCCTATTTGGGAGAACCTTTTTGAGTCTTGAGTTTTTGGTATGTTCAGTTGAGAAGCTAATGGAGCCAGTTCTGAGATGTAACTGAGGGTCAGGTCGCAAGATGTGTAGCTTGGTGTGACGTTGGTCAACCTCAATATTCTCAAACCCTATGATGTAATACGTTCAATGTTATTTTGATAAAGAATAAGAAATAAGAAAAAGATCTTTGTGGATGTAGCCCAGGGGGGTGAACCATGGTAAAATGGTGTTTTTGTGTGTGTTGTGTTCAATTTACATGTTTTATAATGAATGAATGTTTAGATGAATGCATCTGTTTGGGTTTATCTACAGCGCGCACTAGTATAATGAATGCTACTGAATGGATAAAATAATAGATATGATGAATGTTATGGTGGAATGCATGTTAAAATAGAAGAATAAGTAAAAATAGCATCCCCAACCCTTTCCATGATCATAGAAATCTGCATCTTGCAGTCACCCATAAGCCATCTCGGGTGAGACTGTGTTGTGCACAGTGTAACCTTTTGGTCTACCAAAAGGGACGATTGTGAAAAGGTTTTTGTTGGAGAACTAAGGTAGAACCCAGGTCAGTCCATACACCCAACAAATGGTTTTGTTGCCGGCTAGAACTCAAAAGAACAACCTCGAAGGGGTTTGGTGAAGAAGATGCAGTGGTAAAAAGGTATGTTCATGACATGGAATCCTACGAAGCAAGAGATTGAAATATGGTTGAAGACAAAGCAACTAGAGTTCGCATAGAAAGACAATAAGGGTTCTGAATATACACCGCACTAGTATCTACAGAGGTATGTGTTTACTGATTTGCATGAAGCATATTTTTGTTACTTTCCAGAATTATTACAGGAATATTTATTAATGTTGAAGGATACCCATCTGACTAATCAGATCAGGCCAGTAGAGTTTGTCGTAGATACAACGAAGTAATATACTGCTAAAGAGTAGGACTTCTTGAAGGGACCCATAAGAAGGTACAGTAGGTATATTTACACATCGATCAAGACCTTATTATATGATAAAGGTATGATGACCATGGAATCACAATGCTAGATCACTCTGTGCACATGGGGGAGTTGGGGGAAGCACTAAGGAAGATCTCAAAGAGGAGAAGGCTCTGGAGAGTAGCCAGAAGAAGGAAGCAATGGACCCCATCATGATGGATGATGAATAGACTAGGGAAATCATAAGAAATACAGGTGTGACGTGTAACAGATGACCCTACCAGTATAAGATGAATACTAAGAAGAGGGCAGTAGTCGAGCGAGAAGGCTTGGATAGTGATGAAGAAGAGGTAGAGGATATCTGTGCCATGGGGAAGATCAAGTATATCTTGTGCACCACGTATGAGCGGAAAACTATAGGGCATGGGTCAAACAAAAATAAAGGCTCTCCAATCCAAATATGAATTAGTGTGGAACCCACAACCCCATGCGCGACTAAGAAAACTGAAGAATAAAAATCGTTTAACCAACAAGTGATTAGTGGTAGAATAATTTTTATAGGATGTGGGTCCAGTGGAAACTCAAGTAGAAGTGTAAGCTCAACAAGTAGCAGTCATGTATCTACACCATGTGGAAGTGGAACTACAGAAAAATTCATAATGGAAGGACAATATCCAACTATTAGGTTACTAGAATTCCAAGGGGATGGGTCAAATGATCCAGAAAAGCATTTATTTATCTGTGAGAAGATATGGGCAGTTAAGAAGATTACAGATGAAGATACAAAGGTTGTGCAGTTGGAAATCACATTTGGAGACTGCACACTAGATTGGTACATGGGTCTCGCAGAAAATAACCCGACANACCTACAACTGTCACAGCGGTAAAGAGGAAGATAATAAATGAATTTTAGAATCCAAGCTCAGAAGACCATTTTATGAATGAAATGATAGATATTAAGAAGAAACCGGGAGAATCAATCTAGGAGGTGGACCATAAGTTCAAAACACTAAAAGGTAAGTTGAAATACCCTATTACTGATATGCAACATAGACATATGTTTGTTAATTCTTTGTTTCCACACTTGAAGTATCCCTTGAGACAACAAAAATTCCAGAGCGAGGCTAAGGCTTTGCATGTAGCATTGCAATTAGAAGAAAATGAGTAAAAGCATACAGATTCAGTTGTGGAAGAGTTGAAACAAAATCTGAAGAACTCAACATTCCAGTTGAATCAGAATAAAGGAAAGGAGAAAAGATAAGATGTCTAGTGTACAATGTGCAGGACAAAAGGCCATCTCAAGAATGAGTGCCCATTATTTGCGTAGTATATAGGAGTGAGTATGCCAAACCCTTTATCTTCAGGAGGACCATGGTGTGAGATATATAAAGTACATGGGAATGATCCCTATCATTCCCCATGACGTAGAAGTATCAGATAGTACCGAAGAGTACATTTTGTAAATTTTTCAAGTCAATTGGACACGAAGACAAAGACTGTATAACTCTGGAGATGATGAAAGAAAGGATTTCAGATACATATAGAGTGCAGGTTGAACATATAATAGGACAACCTACGGAGAAGTAGTAGTATAATAACATGCAATAGTCATCGTATAATCATCCACAACCATAGTATAATGAGCAACAGTTTCAAGGGAAACAACCATATAATCCAACACAATAGTGCACACCACCACCATAGTACAATAATGTGCAGTCGTAGTACAATCAAGGACTGCATTATAATACATTGCACAAAGATAATCAAGGGAACAGAGGAGTCCGTGGAGGAAGAGTCTTTGGAGGAGGTCGAGGACCCATAGTATGCCATAACTTATAGAATCCTGGACATTATGCAAGAGATTGTCCACAACCACCTGCGACATGTATGTATTGTCACGTAGTAGACCATGAAACAAAAGATTTTCCAACAATGTTGACAAAGATACAAGATAAGAGGAACCAGAACAATCATGATGTCCAGTGGATTTTTGTAGAGAACAGAGAAGAAGGTGACAAGAATATTAACATAGTTACTAGAGGTGGAGCCAAGACAAGAGAAGATGTAGCAAAGAAGGATCAATATCAATACCAGTGGGTCCGAAGAATACAGTGCCTGAACAGAAGTTTGATGCATGCAAAGAGAAAGAGATATTTAAAGAAGATCGACAGGAGATTATGAAGGAAAATATTGTGTCTACTTCGGGAACAAAAATAGTAAATGAGATACCAGTGTATGACATTCCTCCACTATTTTATCAGACCAACATAAAACAACCTTCAAAGTAAGTAACTTAGAAAAAATTTCAGATCTTGTGTAAAGTTTTTTAATGATAGAAACTCTTTACAAATATTGCAAAATATGTTAGAAAAGTGTCCTCCTAGAGAAGAAGGGGTAAAGAAAATGAATCAAGTCCAAAAGAAGAGAGAGAAAAGTAGAGAATTTAGGTTAAATGAAAACATAGGAGATTTCAATATGGGGGATATCATACTAGACTTAGGGTTTGAAGTCAATGTTATGCCAAAGAAGACATGTAAATCTATGGGGGAGCTCCAATTGGGGTATTCACCTATTCAGTTGAAGATATCAAATCATCACAAAGTAGTGCCAATTGGAAGATTGAAAGGGATTCCAGTAGATCTAGATGGTGTGTGCACCATGAAAGACTTTGAAGTCATTGACATAGTAGATAATAATTCACCATATCCTGCTTTCTTGGGTTTGGATTGGGATTTTGATAATCAAACTATTATCAATTTGAAGATAAGGAAGATGATCTTTGAATATAGAGAATACATATTTATTGCACCTTTGGATCCCTCATAAGGAGGAAGGTATGTGGAACCTGCAATAGACAATGTTCTTACAGAAGATGTGAATCAATTATACATAAATACCACCTGTGAAGAGGATTATATCAACCCAACTGCAGATGGAATGATCAGTTGGAGGATTATTAGTTCTTGTGCTTCAAAATCTAACACAGGACTGGAGAACTAGCAACAATGAATACATAAATTATCCACCAGAAGATGTGACAAAATGATGCACGTGTTCAGATGGGTTGGTATAGAGGTAAGAGAACCTCCTACTTTTTATGGTCTGAATTCCCTAGAAGAATTTTTAATGAATTTTGAGGTAGAGGTTATGGAAAATTAAAGATTACCAACATTAGATATCGCTTTGAAAGCTACACATGCAAGATGGTGGGGAACACATAAGGAGAATATTAATAACTGGTTTCGGTGCAAAAGGTTACTACACATCAGATTTGGCGCAGAGCAAGAGAACATATTTTTGGAGAAATATGATGGATTTGGACAAACCCAAGAACATGTAGATAGGTGCATGTTTAAATGGACATTAGTAGCCCCAAAATAATGGCCACACCATTTTATTCACACACTAGAAGGCATTCCAAGGAATTGGTACACAGAACAAGAACAACATAGAGAAACTACTAATTGGGAAGAAATGCTGCAGAATTCTGTGGTTTCATTCACCTTTGAACATGAGAGTCCAGAAATAGATACAACGTTGAAGGTGGTAAGAGACAGAATATTTGAAGAACCATAATTTGAAATAATCCCAACATATCAGAAGCAGAATGGACAGACAGTGAGATCGTTGTTACATTTTTATCATGTCGCAGAGGAAGGAGATCTAGTAGAGGATAACCCGTGCAATATCAAGATCCCAGAAGTTGAAGGTGAAAGGGAAGTAGAAGGTCCAAAGCTAGAATCAGAATACTATGCCACCCTATTGAATATCAAGATGGTAAATATTGGAACAACCAAAAAACCGAAGATTGCAAGCATTGGAGATTATTGGGACAATCAAACTGTAGAAAGAATTACAGAGTTACTGGGCAAATACAGTGACATGTTTCCAACAACATTTTCATAAATGAGGGATTAGAAGGATAATTAGGAGAGATGAAGATACCTTTGAAACCAGATGCTATACCTATAAGATGTAGACCTTACAGATTGAATCCAATATACAAGGAGAAAGTGAAGGCAGAAATTGACAAAATGTTAGAAGTCAGTGTCATAGAACCCGTGGAAGAATCAGAGTGGATCAGCCCTATGGTGGTGCAAGAAAATAAGCAAGGGGGAATCATGATCTATGTTGACTTAAGAAAACTGAATGATGCTTGATTACATGATCCTTTTTCTACTCCTTTCACAAACAAAGTATTGGAGAATGTAGGAGGTCAAGAAGCTTGTTCTTTTACAGATGGATTTTCAGGTTATCATCAGATCAGGATAGCACCAGAAGATAGACATAAGACAACATTTTCTATAGAATGGGGATCATTTCAATATACAGTCATGCCATTTGGGTTGAAAAATGCACCTACAATTTTTTCAAGGGTAGTAGTAGAATATTTTAAGGACTTCATTCATAAGTTTTTGTTGGTTTACTTGGATGATTGGACAATGTTTAGTTTATTGAAGGATCATTTTGAAGTATTAAGGCTAATGTTAGACAGATGCAGATAGTGTCAGATATCTTTAAACATTAATAAGTTCATTTTCAGCGCACCTTTTGGTATTTTCTTAGGACATGTGATGTGTAAACAAGGTATGTTGGTTGATCCTGCTAAAATTGTTGTCATTGTTAACTTACCACCACCTAATTCAGTGCGTTGGTTTAAGAATACACTTGGTCATACAGGGTATTATAGGAAGTTCATAAGAGGATATGCATATATTATTGCGCCAATGGAGAAGTTATTGAATAAGGACACTAAGTATTAGTGGAATGATGAATGCTAGCATAGTTTGGATATTTTGAAGGAGAACATGGTTACTGCGCCAATTTTAGTGTTTCCAGACTGGGAAAAAGAATTTCACGTGTATGTGGATACATCTGCAATAGAATTAGGAGTAGTGTTAACACGACCAGGAGAAGGTGATATAGATCACCCTATTGCATTTGCAAGCAGAAAGTTATCAGATTTAGAATAGAACTATAACACTATAGAAAGAGAAGGATTAGATATGGTGTATGCTTTGCAGAAATACATACATTACTTGTTAGGGAAAAATTTCAAGATGTTTACAGATCATTCATCTCTAAGATATGTAGTTAATAAGCCAGTGTTGGGGGGAAGGATATACAGATGGCTACTTTTGTTCCAAGAGTTTGATTTTGAATTTGTACTGCATCCTGGAATATTGAATGTAGGACCAGATCACTTATCCAGGATAACTAATGGATAAGAACCCAATAACTTGGAAGAAAATTTTCTAGTTGCACAATTGTTTTCAGTACAGATAGTTGATGAGCATTTTGTTGACATTATTGAGTTTTTGAGTAAAAGAGTTGCACCAAGAGAATTTAATACTGAATAGAAGAAAATTTTGGTGGTCAGGGCTACAGACTATCAATTGATTGTAGGTCATTTATATAAACTTGGAGCAGATAACATCTTAAAGAGATGTGTTACGGAGAATGAAAGGCCTATCATTTTAGCATAAGCACATGAAGGCATTGTTGGAGTACATTACGTAGTAAAAGCTACCACGTAGAAGGTATTGTGCACAAGATTATGGTGGCCAATAGTTCATAAGGATTCAAAGGAATTCTGTCAGAAGTGTGATGTTTATCAAAGAGTTGGGAAACCATCGAAGAGGGATGAGATGCCACTAAGACCGAAAATAACCTTACAATTGTGATGACTGCGCTCATTCACAAGAAGATGGTTACACTGAGTCTCTGAAGGTATTTTACAATAAACAAGACTATAAAAAACCCTAGACATCCAAAAACCTAACCCTAGGAGATGAAGCGCCAAAAGTCATGTGGGCCCCGTTTGGGTAAGTTAGTACATCAACTTCCCGGGGTTGTAACTTTTTCATACGATATTTGATTTAGGCGCACGATATCCCATTGAAAAGGTCTAACCGAGAAGAAAAATCTTTGACTAGCCTAGGAAAGTGCCTTCAGCATTCATCTGGGCCTTGAATCCCAAAAAAACGTCGTTTAAGGCCTCAAAACAGCTCCGGAAGTTTGGAACCCGAAAAATTGTCGAACAACTGCCAAGGTGGAAAACTGTTTTTCGAGCCAGCGGAATAGGTGGATGGCCACTGATATCCACCTGGATCAATCCTCCCTCCTTAGGGAGCAATGATCTCAATTTCGTTGAGTTCCCCCATCAGATGAGGAAATTTCTGCTGAATTTGGCCCTGGGTGAGCCACTTGCTTTGGTGCAGAAGTTGCCCTACTTTGACGACTCGATAAAGTTGGATCCTTTGTTGTCGAGTGCCCTTGATCTGTGTGTCCACAATCTAATCACTGGATGCATGTTGTATGCAGTACGGGTTGATCTCTATTGGTGTCAGTTGTTCTGCTACTTCTGTGGTGTCCAATAATGGTGGGAAATAAGGTCGAAGAAGATCCACATTGAACACTGGGTGCAGGCCAAGGAAAGGAGGAATGTTGAGCTCAAAAGAATTATCCCCCATAGCCTTGGTGATGGTCTACGACCCATAACGGAGTGGGAGAAGCTTCTTATGGGGTCCTAGAAGGCGTTCTTTCTGTAAGTGTAACCAAACTTTGTCGCCCACCTGAAACTTATGTGGCACCTGATGTTGTTTATGGCATTGCTTATACTTGTCATTGGACTTTTGTAGGATATCCTGAACCTGTTGGCGGATGTGTTGGATCCTCTCAATGAACTGGGTGGCTTTGTCAGCTTCAGCTGGAGCAGGAGATGAGTCAGTCGAGGTGACCGCAAGGGGAATTGCAACATCTGTGGGACCTAATGGTTGGAATCCCAACCCCACCTAAAAGGGGTTGTGGTCAGTTGAGCTATGCAGGGCTCGGTTGTAGCTATGTTGGACATAGGGAAGACTCTCATCTCATGTGTGAGGGTTCTTGGAATTATACACACATGGAATATGCACAATCATTCGATTTACGACCTCGGTTTGTCCATCTGTCAGGGGGTGGAAGGTCATGGATTTGGTGAGCTTGGTGTCCAGCAATGACCAGAGGCTCGACCAGAATGTGTTGAGAAATCGACTATCCCAATCTGAGAAAATGGTTTGTGGGATTCCAAAACGTACCCAGACTCGTTCAAACAAGACTTTGGAAGTGGCCTCTGTTGTAATGCTCCTCTTGCAGGCAACCATAATCATCATCTTAGAAAAGTGATAAAAAACCACAAAAACACAGTCATTTCCTCGCTTGGTGGATGGGAGGCTCGACATGTAGTCCATTGAGATGGATTCCCATGGCCTGTCAGGACTAGGAAGAGGGGTGTACATGCCCTGTTTCTTAGTGGTTGGTTTGGTAATAACACAGGCAGTGTAGGACCTGATATACTTGTTGATCTCTTGTCAAAGTTTCGGCCGGTAGAAATGTTTTTGTAGCATTACCACTGTCTTTTCAACACCGAAGTGTCATGCCACCCGAATGTAGTGGGATTCCCAAATCATCTTTTCTTGTTCGCTTGATGGAATGCATATATGGCCTAGATGACACAACAACCCATCTTGACGATGGAAATTATTGACAACTACGTTTGTACCCAAAATTTGGTAGGTGGTGGCAAAATCTAGGTCTATCTCATAGAGTTGGGGCCATCCAAAGGTCTCATGGCCACAAGAGTCTATCACCATGGTGAGTGTCGCGAATGGTGGTCTGCTGAGGAAATCAACAACACAGTTGGTGCTTCTTGTTTTATACTTGATGTTGAGGTGGAATTGCTGCAAGTATGTGGACCACTTTTGATGGTGGTCATTCTACAATTTGCCTTGTGTCTGCATGAACTGCAGTGGCTTATGATCATTGTGGATGACTGTCTCATTCCCAAGAATGTAATGTATCCACTGGCGACAGGATTACACAATGGAGTACATTTCTTTTCGTAAGTAGGGTACTTACAGACAACATCTGATAGTGTCTCACTATGATAGGCCACGGGGTGGTCGTTCTGAGTGAGAACGATGCCCACAACATAGTCTGAAGCATCTGTTTCGACCTCAAAGGGATGTTGCAGGTCTAGTAGTGAACGTATTGGGGTTGAGCACAAGCGCTTCTTCAAATCATTGAAATCTTGTTGTTGGGACCGACCCCACACAAATTTCTCCTTACCACCACCCCTAGTTATTTGGCTGAGGGCCCATGTAATATGGGAGAATCCCAACACGAATCTGTGGTAGAAATTGGCAATGCCCGAGAAGCTTTGAAGCTCAGTGAGTGTGGTTGGGGCTGGCCAGTCATGGATGACTTAGATCCTGGTTGTTTCCACATGTACCCCATGCTAATCAACGATGCAGCCCAAGTAATGGACCCTATCCATGCCGAAGGAGCATTTTTCCAAGTTGGCGTATATCTTGTGTTGTCGCGGGGTGTGAAAAACCTGTTGAATATGTTGCAAGTGTTATGCCCAAGTCTTATTGTAAATGAGAATGTCATCCAGATACACCACTACAAAATTATTGGTGAATGGTCACAAGATATCATCCATCATCCTCATGAAAGTGGTTGGAGCATTTGTCAAACCAAAGGGCATGACCAACCATTCAAAACGTCATTGCTTTGACTTGAAGGAGGTATTCCATACA
>JASDQU010711759.1:37144-48301 GCA_032191745.1 Picea mariana
GTGATTTGATCAAGGAGGTCGTCGATTCGGGGAATCGGGTACTGATTTCTGACTGTGATTTTATTCAGAGCCTGGTAATCAATGCAGAGTCACCAGGTTCCATCTTTCTTATGTACCAGCATGATTGGGCTCCTAAAAGGTGATGAGATGGGACATATGTGCCCCTTGTGGAGAAGTTCTTGGATTTGTTTCTTTATCTCCTCATTCTCTAATAGAGAGTAGCGATAGACTGGCCCCATTGGAAAGCGGTGCATCAAGGGTCAGATCGATGGGGTGCTTGACCTGACAGTGCATAGGTACTCTGGTAGGTGAGGAGAAGATATCCAATTATTCTTCCATGACCTTATCTACTTGCTTCTACTATGTGGAGAGGTTGGCCGCAAATACCCTAGATGTCGCTGTGATCTTTCGCTCATTCTGAGAGAAAATCATGAAGAAGACAAACTTCCTTGTCTGAGAGATGAACTTCCTGCATTGCTTGGCAGAGATCAAGGAAATAGCACTAGGTGGGACTGCCTCAGGTATCCTGTACAATTTCCTATTCAAAGTAATAATAACACTACAAGGCCTAGACTCATATACAACATGACGTTTCCATAAATAAGGTTGGCCCAAAAGAACATCACAAAATTCGATAAGAGAAACATCACAAAATACCTCTTCTTTGAAGGGCTTGATGTCATACACCATTCAACACTATTGGTTGATGTGGAGATCACTTCCTTTCCAGAGCCATCCAATGGTGTAGGGTTGTGGGTGTGGCATTGTCAGAAGGGCCAGTCGCTTGATGACCTCTGCTGAGATGAGGTTTTTTTGGCTACCGCTATCAATGATGAAGTGCAGCGGGGTGCCTTTTACCCACATCTGTGAATGGATGAGGCGCTCTCCTTCTTCTGGATCGTCTGGTTCACCAAGCTGGAGCTTGGTGGTAGCAACGGTGGCACCGGGTTCCATGTCAATGATCTATCTTCCCCTTTCTAGTTCTGACTCAGAGTCAGAACCTCCATCTGATTCAGAGGCTTTCACTTTAGCCACCAGTGACTGCTTTGAGCTGTAGTCAGCAGTGTTATGCCAAGGGCTCTTATGGAAGTCGCAACACTTCCCTGCATCTTTCTTTGTCTTTCTGGTGTCCCTCTTTGCTTGCGGCTTGAACTGGTTGTCCTGATACTGTCCATCTTTGCTCTGTCCTTTTTTCTATAGGTTGGGCTCACCCTTTCCTAGATTTTGCTATGAGGGGTTCCCAGGCCCAAATTGCTGCGTCTTTTGTTTGAGCTTTTGCTCGATTTTGATGGCAAATCTGTAGGCCATGCCAAAGGACGAGATGTCCAAAAATTCCATTTCGGTTTGGATGTATCTATGCATAGCACCAAGATACTTGAGCACCATATGTCGCTCCAAATATTTGATACCCATCTTGGTGTGCAAAGTGCGGAAGATATTTGTGAACTATGGCACTGCTTGGTCTCTTTCTTGCCGCAGTGTGGTCCATTTGGTATACAAGTCATCATAACTTTCGACAGGGTAGTATTGTTCCAGGTGGTTGTGACTGTAAATAATGAGGGTTCCTCTGTTTCCATTTTCTCACACAAATTTTCCCACCAATATTTGACATGGGGAACGACTTTGAGGAGAAAACAAGTAATCTTTTCTCTATTCGAAAAGTTATGGACAGAAAAATACCCTTCTAGTATATTCAACCACTTGTCTACAACATCTGCGTCTATCTAACCTTCAAATACAAGAATATCGAAGTTGATTTGTACCTTGAAGGGGGCGGCGCCTCCACTCGAAGAAGATGTGTCACCTGTTGGTAGCCGCCGAAGGATTTGTGCGAAACTACCCATCATCTCGTTCCTTTGTTGCATGAGGGATTACTCAAGAAACATTTTGAAAGGATCTCATGTCCTATCATATTTCTTTTCTCCTGCCATGAGAGTTTCGCTTGGGCATGCGAGATCTTTTGTCCTCAAGAGAAACAAGCCGGAGACCCAATTCTTTGTACTCTGACCTCATTAGGGACATGCATTAAGATGACAAGGAGAATACCACTCTGATACCACTAATCCGTATTTTATGATCAGAATGAAAAGACTACAGATTATTAACATATTCTTAAAATAGAATAATAGAGATACAGTAAAACTGGTTTTCTATTCAATAAGGAAATAAGTTGAAACTGTAAAATGCAACGGAAAACAAGCTTGTTGGAATGGTGGTGGCTTATCTCTGAGAAGAGATGTGACGACTGCACTCATTCGCAAGAAGATGCTTACAATGAGGCTCTGAAGGCATTTTACAATAAAAAGGAATATCAAAAACCCTAGACATCCAAAAACCTAAACCTAGGAGATGAAGCGCCAAAAGTCACGTGGGCCCCGTTTGGGTAAGTTAGTACATCAACTTCCCAGGGTCGTAACTTTTGCATACGATCTTCATTTTAGCTAAACAATATCTCGTTGGAAAGGTCTAAATGAGAAGAAAAATTTCCGACTGGTCTAGGTTAGTGAATTTAGCAATCACTTGGGCCCCAAATCCCAAAAAAACATCGTTTAGGAATTCAAAACAGCCCCGGAAGTTTGGAACCTGAAAAACTGTTGAAAAACTACCAAGGTGGAAAAAAAAAATTATGAGCCAGTGAAATAGGTGCGTGGCCACCGATATCCACCTGGATCATATATATGGTTCTCGTCTATGATATTAATTATTTTCAGTACCCAGGGAAGCTTATAATGCATTGGCCAAGGCCATATCAAATAAAGTCTTTCACAGATGGAGGTTTTGTACAACTGCAAGACTTAGCAAGAAAGGAAGTCCAAGGAATGGTGAATGGTAGTTGACTAAAGCTATATAGATAAAATTGACCCATTAAACCTCAATAGTTGTAGTGCAACAAGTACACTTGTACATATTGTAAATAGTAGGAGTTAAAAGAAGAAAAAGGAAGAAAAAACTAGAAAAATGAAGAAAAAGTAAAAAAGAAGTACCCAGGGGAATAAGTGCTAGATAGTGCACAAAAGACAGATATTCATGGTGACGAGAAGTGAATATATTGCATGCAGGATAGATACAATAGAATAAAATATATGTGTGCCATAAATATATCACATAACAAAAATACAGTGCACCAGAAAAATGAAATAGTCGGGAAACGAAAAACTGGCACTGGAAAAAGGAGGCGCGAAACGAACATTTATGAAGCATGGCTGGTAATATTTGGAACATTTATGATAGTTAATGAAGCATGCTCAGAAATATTTGGAGCATTTATTGAAACACTTTGGAAGAAAAATTAGGGTTCGAAAAGCCAAATTGTGAATTCGAGCAAACGTAGTGTTGGAAAGTGAGGAGAGAATAAGTGATTTAGCAAGCTAATAGTGATATTTCAAAAGTAAAACCACTTAGATTCCAGCAATATGGCACCACCCAAAGTTGTATCACCTAGCCAAATGATGAGGAGAACCCGTAGAAACAATAGGTCATCATCAGATCCAAATGTTGAGGTCGAAAACCCTACACAGATGGAGGGAGTGGTGGATGTCGACACCATTCCTTCCCAAGCCATTGAACCTATGATTCCTACCTTGGTTGAGGAGAAAGAGTCAACCCCTTCGACAGAACAGATGAAAATTGACCCACAAAACATCGTTGAAGAGCCAAACCTGACGTAGGAAACATTCAGCCCATAGAAGAAGCGAATGAGGAAAGTACTGAGTTCGACGAGCCAAGGGATCAATCTAGCACAGAAAAAACATAGAAGGAACAAATACTAGCTGAGGAAATTACAACGCAACATGAGTGTGGAAGAGAGGAGGAGGAGGAAGAACAAATGTACCAAGAGGCAGGGCCCTCAAGCGTGCCAATAAAAGATAAAGGAAAACAACTAGTCCAGAGATCCCTGCGTAAGCAACCAGAGGCAACCATTATGTTATTGCGCATACCAGCAAAAGTAAAGGTTGTTGCAGATTTACTTGGATGCGTAGATAAATTGCGCTATTCATGCCATGATATAAGAGACACAGATAAATTCCTAGAGTTCATGCAACAGGTATACTTAGAGAGAAAAGTGGTCAGCGTGACAGAAGTACCTATAATGGACCCTAAGAAGTTGATACAAGGGTTATACAACACAAGTATCATGAATCTGTTGGAGATCTCACACTTTGAAAGGGGGGAGGATGTAAATAAATGTGTCAAGAAGTTACTGGCAGTCATGCATGGAGGTATTTTGTGGTTACATACACAAGTTTCCATAGACATTGATTTGATAGAAAATATAATAGGTCTTCCCACCAATGATGAGCCACCTGAACAGTACATAGATGATAAGACCAAGGATAAATCCTTGGGAGAAGAGATGAAGAAGACCTATGGAAAAGAGAGAGGATCTGGGGGATCATCATCAACAAGATTAGGGAACCAACAACACGGCTAGAAACCAAACTAATGGCCTATAAATTATTCAGAAAGTGTGGCAAGGAGGAAGTGCCAGTAGGCATCATAGCAGTAGTCGCGCAGTGTGAAAAGGGATGTGTATTAATTTGGAGACCATATTTATTAAATTTATATTTATATGATTGCAAAGATGCCTAGAACGTGGGGACATAATTTCACTACTCATGGCTTATTTTATTGATTGCATTAGTGATTTGGAAGCACCCTAAATACTCTATGTTCTTTCAGAGAAAGGTAAGGTGTCGCGTAGCACAATATGAATCATTGTGGCACACAATGGTTGCAAGGGAAAGAAAAACAAATGCTAGCATCTTCACAACATACTTGGAAGAAATCCAGGAGAAGGTGGAAAAAACTTGGAGGATCCCACTAGAGGTGGTGGAGCAATACAAAACCGTAGCCAACTTCAAAGCCTCGAGACATAATATGTGGATTCATGAAAAAATGGATCCAACAAAGGAGTTGCTATAGATGAGGTACTGCATCACAGTAGAAGAAGTCCAATGGGCGATGAAGGATTGGAAGGAGGAATGGCAGGCTCAAGTAGAACAACCAAAGGACAAGCAGCCAAAAAGGGACAAACAAACAGTATAAGCAGGCTCATCACAAAAAAATGGTACCCCAGCAACAAATACAAGAGCAGCAACAGGGTGCATGAAGCCAACATGGGGGAGTGTAGCAAAAAATAAGAAGACTATCCCTAAGACAATCATACCACAGAAGGACCGTGCATAAACTACTAATGGCGCGACACAAAGGAAGGATGAAATCCTTGCATGGGAGGGACAAACAGGAGGGGATATACTAGATACCCCAGGCACAACAGAGCCAACACAACCAAATCCACCAAAGAGAATGATTTTACAATCAGGTGGAGCATGTAAGAATATGAAGGCACACAAGGAGATTCCCTAGTACATCATAACATAAGTGATGCAGAATTAGTTGCAGAGAGAGTACAAGACCGCACCGCTAAGAATATGATGAGGAAAAAAAGAAAAGAGAAAATATTATGCAAGAGATAATAGAGGTCAGGCACGCATTAGAGAATATACGATTGACCAAGGCACAAAATGAGGACACAACACAACAATAAACAACGCAGAACGAGGAGGCAGCAGTGAACATCACAACATTAGCCAGTGATATTTTTAACCTAACTAAAGAAATGTTACGAATAGATGAGGAATTGGCGTAAAAACAAATTAAGGACATGGAACAGATGGAATTGGTATTCACCAATATACCAACAAAATCCCTCTATCAGTTACAAGTCATTGTTGTGCAGGAAGTACAATCCAGGGCGAGGATGGATGCAACAAATCTGTAGACAGCCAGGGAAGAAAAAGAGGTGTTGAATACATTTCTTACAAAATTACGACTGGAATGAGAAGAAGAAAAATGTTGCGCAGATAGCTTAGAAAAAAGACTTGAATAAGTCTTCCAAACAATTATAGACAACACACTCACAGGAGAAATCAACGCAGAGGAAATATTGAAGAAGATAGCACAGACAATGGAGGAGTACAAAAAAGAGATAGTAGATTTGGTTGGAAAGATAACACCAACCACACCTCTAGAAGTCATATCAGAGAGGGAACAAAAGACAATGGAACAAGCAGATCTTCTTGCATTGGAAGTCAAGGAAATAATAGGACTTTATGAGAGGACAGTGCAAATATGGACAAACCTAGTAGAAGATGAGAGGATCTAGAAGCTAGAGCAGAGAGAAGAAAAGTTGAGCAATGTAGTTCAGGATCTAAAGAAAAAACATAAAGAAATGGACATACCCCTGAGGCTAAGGGCCATGTACGAAATGCAAAACCTGCAAGCAAAAGTAAACACAATCCAGGAGGAATGGCAGATTAGACAGGCTCATTTGGATCCCCTGCAAGAACAAACAGAACATATGATAACAACGTTGGAAACGGAGAAAGCCAGAATGGAACAGGCACACTTAGAAAGCATACAAGTGTTGAAGGATCATGTTACAACATAGGTCGTGGAGACCCTCATAGAGAAGAACGCGTAGATGAAGGAAAAATGACGATGAACTAGATAAGAGGTTTCAGGAATTGCAGAAATTAGTGTAGGAGGCACACACAACATGAGTGGCTCAGGACGACCCATAGGTTAGTGTTGGGGGCTTGTTGGAATAAGAAATTTTGGGAGTTAAGCATAGTAAGTGAGGTAGAATGGACCAAAGGAAGTAGCGCGTGCCAGAGAAAAAAGAAGACCAACGCGACAAAGGGAAAAGGAAGTAGTGCACCAGGAAATAATGAAGATCGGTGCAAGGAATGGTTGGAGAGAAGACCAACAACATGAAAGGAAGTTAGAAAGTGGACATGTGGAGTCCACTTAGAAATTAGGGTTTTGGAGTCATATTGTAAGGGTTTTTACCCATTTTTTAGTATAAATAGAAGATGTATGAGGAAGATAGGGGAGATCTTAAGAGATCGAAGAACTCATATGCGAAGAGCCTATTTGGGAGAACCTTTTTTAGTATTGAGTTTTTGGTATATTGAGCTGAGGAGATAATGGAGTCAGTTCTGAGATGTAATTGAGAGGCAGGTCGCAAGTTGTGGAGCTTAGTGTAACGTTGGTCAGCCTCACTATTCTCAAACCCTATGATGTAATGCACAAAGCATTATTTTGATGAAGAATAAGAAATAAGCAGAAGATCTTTGTGGACGTAGCCTAGGGGGTGAACCATGGTAAAATGGTGTTTTTATGTGTGATGTTTTCAATTTACATGCTTTGTAATGAATGAATGATTAGATGAATGAATCTATTAAGGTTTATTTGCAGCACACACTAGTATAATGAATGCCACTGAATGGATAAAATAATATATCTGATGAATGTTATGATAGAATGCATATTAAAATAGAAGAATAAGTAAAAATATCATCCCCAACCCCTTCCATGACTGTATACATATGCATCATGAAGTCACCCATAATCCATCTCCGATGAGACTGCATTGTGCACTCTGTGCGCGGTGTAGCCTTCTGGTCTACTAGAAGGGTCGATGGTGAAAAGGTTTTTTTTTTAGAACTAAGGTAGAAATCAGGTCATCCCATACACCCAAAAAGTAGGATGAGCCATTAAGACTTGTGCACATATCTCTCCTTTTAGACCATTGAGAAAGAATTCACTGAAAAAATTATCGGACATGCCTTTGGTGCAAATGGCCAATTTCTCAAAAGCATATTTGATGAAATATTCAATTGTATTAGATTTTTTAAGCTTGGTAAATGTTCCCCAATAATGAGTGTCTTTTTCAAAGTGTTAACAAAGGTCTAAGACAAATTGTGTCTAGTAAATATAACCCCAGTGGGAGTTCTTATTCCATTGCTAACATTTAGGATCCAAATATAAGACACCCATGCGAAGTTTCGTCAAGTCATCTGTCATTCCATGTAGGGAAAAGTAATGTTCCATCAAAGTGACCCATTCAATCCATTGCCACCATTTCATACATTTAGGATATAAATATAAGACACCCATGCGAATTTTCATCAAGTCATATGTGATTCCATGTAAGGAAAAGTAATGTTCCATCAAAGTGACCCATCCAGTGGGGTTGGATCCATCAAATTTGTTGAGATAAAATTTAGGAAGTCTGTGCCACATGTGAGTCATTAGATTAAAAAAAAAAAAAAGTGGGGTGGAGTGAAGCCCAGTGGGATTGGATGATTCAACTATTTCCTTTTTGTATGGTTGGTCCAGTGATTGATAACCCAAGAATTTTAAAGAGAGGATCTAATATTTCATCACCATGAGTTTGGAAATATGGTTAGGTACTAAATCCAAGATTGTTATCTTATCACAGTTGACATCAATATTTTTCCAAGCATAGGAGTGGATGTGTTCTATCCTGTGTTGCAAATCATCACATAGAGTTTCTAGAGAGGAGACTTTGGTGGATATCTATACAACTCGAGTGGCAGCCATAGAGATGTGGCTCCACAAGAAAAATGTTAATGGATAGTGGTGCCAATGTGATAAGCACTAGATCTTGCATATGTTGACATATATGCATGATAGTAGGGTGGGTGGGTCTACCAAAAATACTCACTAGAGAGTGGTACCATGACAATCAACTTATTACAAGGATTCTATTGAGATAGGTCTCAAAAAAGGGTGCAAGTAGGACCCTGAGTTTTTTTTGTCTCCTACTCCTAAAGTTGTACTTCTTCCTAAATATTCATACACTAACATAATTTCCAAATTCTCAGTACTGCAATTTATGTAGGAATTTTGTGGACTAGCAGTAGAGGATGGGGTTTCTAGGGTCCTAAGGGAAAGGGAGTGCCAGGTGTTATAGCTCTCTGATATATGTGTAAGTTCCAATATTAGCATGTGGCCCAATACCTTATAACACTAATTAAGGAGGCTCGATTGTACCCTTATTTGTACTAACTAATTACCTAGTTACTAGAGAGTAATATTCTTAAGTGTTGTTATTGATGCACTATAGCAACAAAATGGTCGATGGGCTTATCTAAATCTAGTTTCGAGTAACCTAGGGGATTTCTAATATACACGAGGGTACGTGGAAGTGAAATTATGTGTACAGGTGTTATTTGATGTGGTACCACTCAAAGGGGTGCTAACAGGGGTTACAAGGGTGACCAATTATGTGAAATTGCTTGTGTTTCTTGTGTGTATTCTTTCCCTACTGCAAATTTACTCGTTGAATGACAAATCACTATGTTATTTATAGACATTAGAATATGTCTCTAGCCTAAAACAATTCACTAAAAATATCAACTCAAGAAAGTGCTTTTATACCAGTTGTGGTGTTATTTATTAGAAAATATAATATTTGGATCATAATTAGCATAATATATCAATATTTAGAGAAAAAATGACAGATTATAACAACAATAGGAAATTGTAGAAGAACCAGAATACTACAAATAGCAATACCTTTATTGATGAAAGAAATGTCCGCTTGCTTCGTCAAGGGGGAAACCTCCAGATGAGCAAAGCTCCAATTATAATATGATTCACAAGACATCCCATTACCTTGTTTCTACCTCATTATATAGTATATATCTAACCTCTTAGGAACTTGCTAGTGAAGGAACTTTCTAGTAGGCAGAAACTTCTAGTAAACATTCTTACAATTATTGATTTCACACTATATCTACTACATGGACCTTATTTAATAGAGATGGCCTCAATACATAGCGAATTGTCTATCTACCTAAGGGGGTTAGGGTATGACCCTAACACTTGTGGACCTTGTCCACTTTATTATTATTGGTCTCCCTCACCTATCATATATATAAAGGGAGGAGACAGTCCTTTCAGTCATTTCAATTCATCTCATCATCATGTATTAGAGATGTGAGATATAAAGTGAACATGTCTCTTTCATATGTACTCATTCATTATACTTTGAACTTGTATTTGATGACTAGGGTTCTTATGTTGATGCAAGGCATCAGGGTTACGATTTTACCTAAGAACACAAAGCAATTTGGGGTTTCGAAAAAACCAAAGGGAGCACTTGTTCTTATAGTTTTTGTGAGAGAATTTTTGTGGCATTAAAAACCCTAGTCCTACTTGGAGTGCTTGATGTGAAGAATATAGTTGAAGACTATCTTGTTTTCTCTTGTACACTTGTGTTATGCAAGTGTAGGTGCCAAAAAAGACTTGTTGGTGTGTATGCTTGTTAGTTGTGGACATTTAGTAGAGTGGCTAGATTTAATTGAAAGTGATTGATAGCTAGTTGTTGTTGGCTAGGATTTGATAATTGGTGTGATGCTAGCTTGTTGAGGTTTCCCTAGATAAGGTTTGGAGAGAATAATAAAATCATAGCTTTGTGATAAGTTTGAAGGACTATCTTGTACCAAATTTATATAAGTTGTTGGTATGTACTTGTAATTTCATATTATATACATATGAATAGTTCCTTCCTATCCAATATTTGTGTACTTGCATATCTAATTTTCAAATTATGTTCTCATGGTGATTGAGTAGCTTCTAGTGTTGATATAACATAACATTGAGCATATTTTGTTAAGTAATTTGAAAAACATATAGAAAATATGTGAGCATATTTATGGTTGTAATAAGTAATTTTCAGATTTATTATATGTTGGGATTTGTGCCATGAGGGATGAAAAATATTTCCCCCTCAAACACAATTGTTCGATGTTAATTTTCTTGTGCTACCATGTGTATTTGGTTGTACATAAGTGAAATATATATTGTTGTAACTTATACTTCATATTGATCCCTGAAGCTAAAATTTCATAGGAAATAAATCTAGGAAACCTCAAGGTTGAGCTGAAATTTATGAATTTGCATTAAGAGGTAATTATTGGAAATTCCACACCAGGGAAACATCCATGATGGATTTACAACAAGGGGGACATGGAATCCAATGGGAGACATAGGCCTTTCACTCAATCAAATATGTGGAGCATAGTCTTGGACCATTCTTCATGCATTCAAGGAAGAGTCCCCAAAGAAAAAAATGGGGTGGGGGTCCCCATGGGACAAGAAGTAGGATTTTAAATCCCTAGAATGAGGGTGATTCTAGATTGAAACTTTACATTTGGAAAAAGAAAATTCACTACACTATCTTAGTCACTTTGGAAATTTAAAGTATAAACATAGTTGCCAACTTAACAAGAACTCTATAGAGTTCTCATTTTTTTTTGGGGGGGGGTCACATTTTTTACCCTA
>JASDQU010711760.1:14747-27563 GCA_032191745.1 Picea mariana
TATATATATATATTATATTGTTTATTCTCTGCTACATTTAGCGGCCCCCTAGAAGCTCTGCCAACGATCATACATAATTGGTGTGGTCCGCCAGATTTGGCGGACCCACCATTTCTTTTTTTTTAAACTAAAATCGTTTACAGGCCAACATTGCGCATTCTGGGGATGCCATGTGTCGCCCAATGATTGGGACACGTGGTACCTGCTGGTATGCCCACATGTATATTGACGTGGCTTGCCCTGTCACTACCATAGTGACACGTGGTGCTCCCTAGGTGGTGCCACGTGGCGTCTCCTAGGGGCTCCATGTGGCACTTTTCTATTGGTCCATATGGACCCTTGAAAAGTCCACTAGCGGGTGACACGTGGCAGTCTTTGGTACTGCCACATGGAATGTTGATTTTAGCATCTTGTACAATGACTTCACCCTGCCACATTAGTTGTTGACTTCAGCAGTACAAATGATGATGTGTCCCCTGTTGATTGGCCCTATTTGACCGCAACTTTGACCGTGAATATATTTCAAGCCGCAACTCCATTTGACGAGCCATTTGCATTGTTAGAAATATTGCGACGTTCTCTCCGTGATCATGTTTTTTTCATTGAGTTTTGGGAGCTTTGATTTTTTTCCCTTTCTCTATCTGTTGAAGACATTCTGAGCATTCTGAGTTGCTTATGTGAGTTCTGAGTTATTCTTAGCCTTCTCTGGATCCATTTTGGATCACCTCTACTCCACACTCATCCATCCCTATGTATGAATAAGATTATTCCTTCCAAATTATTTTCACTAAGACTCTTACCAAGGTATGGAAAAAGGATTTCGCTAAACTTATAAAGAAGGTATTGACAAGGGGTCGTAGCAATTAACCAAAAACTCAAACACTAAAATCAAAGCATAAAATCTAATAAAAACAAATATTTTATATTTTAATGGTACGTTTTAGATCGCAACTCCCCAAAGGGAGGATTTTGGTCCCAAAAGAGTATTGGTAGAAAATATGGAAGCGCATAGCCTCCAAGTTTTTCTCCAAACCCACTACTCCATCAAATATGAAGGTTGCTTACTTCTAGCATGTCTCAATCAATCTTCTTGTCTACCCTTGTTTTTTTGCTACTAGGGATATTGTGCTTATCACTTTTTATTCTTTGATAAGGTAGTCATTATTACCTTTGACCAAGTGATATTATTTTTCTTTCATGTAGAAGGTTACATCCCCATCCCATAAATAGGGACAACCAAACATCACTTCAAATGAATCAAGAAGTGATACTTCACATTTTACTTCATCAACTTAATCAACAAGAATGACAATACCTGATTTTACATCCTCTAGATATTCTTATGCTAGATTTATCCTGTAGATATCCTAATTAACATGGTTGTACTAGATCATAATTTTCTAGACCAAGCGCATCAATTATGATTTATAAAATCATATTACATTGAGAACGACTATCAAACATAGAATTTACTTTCTCGTTATTCACTTGAACTTTGATTTGGAATAGTTCAATTTTGTATCCAATTGCATGTGGTTGTTGAAGTGTGGTGTGTTATCCCCATTTCCTAGGGATAACTAAGGATATGATGTCTCGAGGCCCTTGGGTTGCAGACATGGAGTACCAAAAGGCATATGGTTATCATCATCCACCAATGCACAAACAAAGGCCCACCTCACCACCACAAATCTCAGGTTCATCATGAGGGTATCCACCACATCAACTTGCTTTTGGAAGACATTTGGTCTTGCTCCATGAGGTACAAGCTAGGTATTATGGTGAGTGTGATTTCAATATTTTAGGCATTTGAGATTGTTGCATTTAAAATTGCTTTTAATTATGTAACACATGCTTGGAAATTATTATATTTTCCCTATTTCACCTTGTGGTTGACATTGTTCTCTAGTAAGTGGTCACCCTTAGGGGTAGGTTTTCTACTAGGAGGTCCCCTTAACAGGTCATCATACCATTCCTAACCATGCTTTCCATTTTCCACATGTCATCCCCTCGTCTCCTTATCTTTTGGGATTTTTGGGTGTACTGGCCCAAGAAGGGATTGCCCCTCATTTCATGGGAAGAATGGGATGAATGCCTAGAGGGAATGTAGCTAAAAATATATAAAATCCATATTATGAACCTTCCATATGTTCTCCCAAATAGGTATTGAGAACAATGAAATGTTTCTCCTAAAAATTCAAAGACCTGCAAAAGAAAACACATATATAAATGTCCCACTTGTTGAGGGATATACACACGTTTGTTACAAGCTAGACTATAACCCCCATGGAACTGTTTGTTACTCTCCCTTAAAGTGACACTATGGTACTTCCCCCCAAGATATTTGATTAACCCATAGGAAGTACCCAACATTTATACCTTAATTAATTCATGGAAATAAATGGGCTTGGAAAAAGGATGCATTGAAAACAAAGGTGCAACACACCCTCTACAAAGGCACCCATAAATGAGACACTATGATCCCTTTTATGCCATGAACCCCATGCACAAAAGTCTTGTCTCCATCCATATCACCTTCTCTGCATGACCTAGAGAGGGGTCCACTTGGGAAACACTCCTAGACTTGACATATGATTCACCCAATAGGTCACATTGTCTACCCTCCCATACCTAAACTTGAAAATTTGCATAGGGTCTTTGAGGAATTGTTTAGTTTGATGAGGTGGTTTTTTATGCACTTCCTTAGGTGGATATTTTATCGATTTTATTTACTTATCATGATGCATTTGAATTGAGATCCTTGGAGGGAATATTCATTGACTTTGTAGGACCTAGTTGGTGGACAGTTTTAGAAGAACAAGCCTAGCTTGGGATTCCTTAGGGCTTGAAGCCCATAGATTGGATACCATGACCCACACCTTGGGAAAAGAAAGAAGATGAAATTTTTCTTTAGAGGAAAAATAAGGCACCATGGAGGACCTCACCTAGCCCCTACTATCCCAGCGTTTTTCCTTTGGAGGGCTTGACGTCACCCTAGGGATAGGGTTGTGGTGGTGGAGGTGTTGATGATTGACACTTGGCATTTTGGGACAGGAGAAGCCTCACATTGATGGAGAATACCCCATCTCTTAGGAAGAAGGCCTTTGGAGGCCCAATGATTCATCCCTAAGCTGAAGGTCCAACTAAAAGTGCCAAAACGTCACCCTAGAGAGGGATGACATCATATTAGGGTTTCTTATGTGCAATTTTTAAAAGTTAAATTTGAATTTGTGATGTAAAGGGGAAAATTAAGGGTTTTTGACCCCTTACTTTGTGGTTTACCCTAAAATTAAGTGGAAAAACACTTTTAGGCAAATTTGTATAAATAAAGATCAAACTCTTGTCATTTTATCATAGCATTCTCACTTGCAGAAAGGCTCCTTGGCTGAAATTTGCACCTTATTTGGGAAATTTTGTCTATCTCTCTTGCTACTATCTCTTGTGATGATTTTTATTGGATGTTGGGTAAATAAGTAAGGTGTTATCTTTCTTGGAGGTTATTTCTTGCTTTTATGGTGGATTTTTCTTGGTTAAAAGGAGTTTATCTTGTTAATGCTTGGAATAGGTAAGGAATCTCTCTTTTTATTGCTTCTTTTCTTGGTTACAAGGTTAATTTGTTAATATTTTTGGGAGTATAAGTGCATACAACCCCACTAATCCCATCATAATTGTCTTATAACAATTTGTTGCACAAAGGAATACTAGGAGAAGTAAAGGGGTACACCCTCCTAGGTTTTTCCTAGCTAGTTTCGCTTCCCTTGGGGATCAAAAGCGCTTACACCCCCAAGGAAATAGCACAAATATATCTCTCATTTAAAATACTCTATAACCCAATAGTTAAAGACACTAGTCTCTTGCATTGGAGAAATTAAATCATTGCATTGGGATACATGGAATCACGAGATATTGAAATTATTTAAATTGGAATATTTAATATATGCTTAAAGCTAGCCAAGGCCAACAGGGCATCTTGTTTTTCCAAGTATTTATTTTTTTTGTAATAATTTTATGTTACATCCATTAGGGTGGTAGAAAAACATTTCACAACTTTTAAATTTACTCATTTTCTAACCGTCAGAATTTGCTAGAAAGCTACTAAATTAATCTTCTAGTTGTTGTGCTTCTTTTGGGTGGTTTACTTGCAAGTTTTGGTGGTTGGAATTTTCTGTTGTGGAAATTATACTCTACATACATAATGCTGCAATAATATCTCTTCAATAATTGTACCCAACAACCTTTAATTCTTGTTAAAGTCTTGTGCTATCATACTTGAGTTACACTAGTAATTGCTAGCTAATCTCTTGCATATTTTCTTGGTTTTTAGTGACTTGTTTAGCATCTATTTTATTCATTTCATTGTTGATATATATCACTATATACTTTTTCTAATTAGTACATCAAGATTCACTTTATTTTCCATTATATTATTGGGCATGTATCTTGTGTTTTCTTGTGTCTCGGCCAAGTACAACACTCTTCCACAGGTACTCAAGCTCTTGGAAACCATTGACCATCTTTGAGACACATTCCAAAGCCATCCTTCACTTAATATTTTTACCTATAGGGGTTCACTTCCATGACCTCACTTTCCATCTCATTTCCCCCTAGGGTCACCCGAGATTCCCACCTTGTGTTGGATTTATCCTTCACTAAAGAGAGAGGAGGGTTTATCTAAGGTGACAGTGGGTTGACTCTCCCATGGTTATCTCCATCTCATGGATTGGGTCAGAATTTTCCCAACATACAGTTTGTGTGATAAAATTTTGGTGTCGTTTCCAGGGAGGATTTTGAATCCTCTTTCGTGACCTAACGACACTTTTGCAATATTCCTTTCCAAATAATTTACCCCTAGCTTTGCTGGTGATTCCACTCGAAGTACGTTCCCCTTCCACCCTTGATAATATTGTCTTAAATATCATCTGGTGACTCCATTGTGGGACGTACCCGAAAAAATCATTACCCAAATCCCAAGCATCATAAACCTTCACCCAAACGATCTAGTCCTCTATCATCTCCCACTTCTCATGATTTTCCATCTACCTCTCCTACCCCTCCATCTTCACCTACTTCCTCTACTCTTCCAATCTCATCCTTTCCTAGTTCACCAAGTACTATCTGGAGCCCGTGGGTTAAAGATGCATACAAACCTTTAGACATGACAAATATCCTTGGATCTCCTCACAAACTCCTAGGGGACTTTAAGGAATATCTCCCTAGCTTTTCAGGAGATGATTTTGTCACAACTGAAGATCACTTAGATACCTTTCTCTGCACCTTTGAAACCTATGACCAACATTAAGATGTTTGGATGAGACTCTTCTCCTACACTCTTGTCGAAAGGGCCAAGGAATGGTATGATAGTATTTTTCCAGGGACGATTACAAGTTGGGATATTTTTCGAGAATGTTTTTCCAAAAGATTTGAGAAAAACAAAGATTTCCAGTCCCTTTATGATAAACTCTATAACTACAAAATAAAACCAAGGGAATGCATAAAGGACTTCAATGATAGGTTCAATACCCTTGTTAATAGCTTTCCTCAATATTTCAAGCCTTCTCAAAGTACCATCCTCAAGTCCTACATATCAACCATGAAAGATCCCTCCAGAGTTGTAATTGGAACAATGTTTTTTGAATCCCAAGAAAAGGCGTGTGAGATCAAAGAGAACATAGCCTCTTCTCTCTGTCAAGATGAGGATTGTCTTGAAGAAATCATTCAAATAAATCAAGTTGCAGACCTTTTTGTTCCGGACCCTCCCCGTGGTGTCAAGACATATCTAGAAAGGGAACAAGAGTAGGTCGCTAAACAAGTTCTTGGTCACATGATGATTCTTTTGGGGAAAGATAAGGAACCAACATTTGAAGAAATACCTCCCCCTATAAATGATATTTTGAAAGTTGAAATAAAAATAGTAGCAAGGTAGGATGAAGAGAAGTTTTGGAAACATATTCGACAAGTTCTAATTGAGCCACGCAAAGAGAAGGAAATTGGTGCCATCGAGAATGAAGAGAAGCCTATCTCCCCAAACAAGACCAAAAAATAAGACTTTGTAAAAGATCATGTCAACATAACCCATCAAGTTATATATGAAGGGATTGTCTGCACCTTCATTTTGGCAAAATCCCTTTTTCTAGATGAAGAAAATAAGGATGGATCTTACAGCTTAGACTTTGATGGTGCGCATTCAAGCTCATGCTTAGGCACATGAATATTTTTGAGATAATCGAATAACAAGACTACCATGTTCTCGTACAAGCTTGAGTTTAACCACGCAAACAACATCATCCAGTATGAAGTCCTCATTTTGTGCATAAACCTTGCCATTGATATGAACATCAAGTTCTTTCATGTAAGAGGAGACTCAAAATTGATCATTTCATAGGTTAACAATAATTTTGATACTAATAACCCAAGGTTGAAATAGTACAGAGATGTCGTATGGTATTCCATGAAGATATTTGATAACTTTGTGATTGAATCCATCCCTAGGGAAGAGAATAATTGGAGAACAAACTTGTCGTATCCGCATACTTTACATATTTTAAAAGAGATCTAACTCTACAAAGTGGAAGTAAATTTTAGGCCTTCAATACATTGGCAGGTTTTTTATAATGAAAACCAGATTCTATGTTTCCTCCGGAATGAAGGTGAATTCTCGGAAGCCTAGATAAACTTGTTTGAATAAAAGAAAAATATTGAGATCATTTATTTTCTTGAAAGACCCTTACCCAAAGGTGGTGTCCCCCTAGAGAGACATTTTGATCAAAATGGCATGTATAAGGGGAAGCCATCAAGAAAAATCGATGAGGAGGTCATTGAATTTAATATTGGCACCGAGGAATCCCCAAAAATGGTCAAATTTGGAAAAGGAACAACGTCCAATGAAAGGGAGAGGTTAATTTCCATCATAAGATAATTTAAGGATGTTTTCCTATGAATATATAAAGTCTTACCAGGAGGATGTCATACAACATGTTATTCCCCTTAAGGAAGGCAAAAAACCGTTCAGGGAGAAGATCAGGCAAATGAACCCAAAAGTTTACCCACAAGTCCAAAAGGAGTTTCAAAAGATGGTTGAGGAAGGGACAATAAATCCCATCAGGTACTCATCCTGGGTGTCCAATCCAGTCATTGTCAAGAAGAAAACTGGTTATATTAGGATATGCATCGACTTCATAAATTTGAACCAGGCTTCGCTTAAAGAAAATTATCCTTTGTCAAACATGGAGTATATTTTGCAAAGGGTCACTAGAGTAGAGAGGATGTCTATGCTTGATGGATTTTCAGGATACAACCAAATTCTTGTAAGAAAGGATGACCAAATCAAAAAAACTTTCACCACCCCCTGAGGAACTTACAAATATTTGAGAATTCCTTTTGGATTGACCAATGCAGGAGCCACTTTTCAACGTTCCATGGATTATGATTTTAGGGAAATAACTGGGAAAATTACAGAGATTTACAAGGATGAACTAACCATTATCTCCAAGAAGAGAGGTCGGCATATCCAACACTTGAGAATGATTTTTCAAAAGTGCAGAGAAAATGGCATTTCTCTTAATCCTAAGAAATTAATTTTCGATGTGGATAAAGGCAAGTTATTAGCCCATATCATTTCCAAGGATGGAATCTCAATAAAACCTTCCAAAATCGAAGCCATCAAGAAGGTCCCTATCCGTAAAGATAACAAGGCCCTGCAATCCTTCTTTGTCTAGATCAACTTCATAAGGAGGTTCATTCCAAAAGTTTCTGAAATTTTCTGAAATGGTGAAGCCACTCAATCACTTGTTAAAAAAGTATGTTCTTTTAAAATGGGACAATGAAGGAAATGTTTCCTTCCAACGTATCAAAGAAGAAATAACTATCACACAAGTCCTGGCAATCCCATATTTTGCTAAAGAATTCATCATATTCTCTTTCGCTTCAAAGGATACCATCGCAGGAGTTCTCTTGCAAAAGAATGATCAAGGAGATGAAAAACCGATCGCTTTCATGAGAAAGACCCTTAGGGACTCAGAGCTAAATTAAACCATTACAAAAAAACAAGCCTATGATATTTTCAATTCCCTCAAGCATTTTAGGACTTATGTGGGATACAACAAGATTACAGATTTTTTCCCCTACCCCTCCATAAAGCATGTTTTATCACAACATGATTGTATTGGATCAAGGGGAAAATGGGTTTCACAGATACAAGAATACGACTTGGAGATCAAACCATCCAAGATAATAAAATTCCAAGGGTTAGCTGAAATGTTGATAGAAAGTAATTAGGAAGCCATTGAGGTGGGATAAAGGGAACAAATTAACGTTATGGTAAGCGAAATTGAGAATGACGAGTGGTATTCAGATATCATTTATTACTTAAATAATATTACTTTCCATGATCATTTGGTCGATCATAAGAGGAGATCCCTAAGGCTCAAATCCATGAATCATTTCTTGACACAAGATGGTCTTGTATGGAGGAACCTCAATGGGGTAATCCTCAGGTGTGTGAATAAGGAAGAAGCAAACAAGTTAGTCATTGATTTTAACTCAGGGTAATGTGGAGGCCATTTTGCAGCTCGCACCACTTCCCATAATATTATGAGGGAAGAATATTATTGGCCCACTATTTTCTCTGAAACACATTGATATGTCAGATTTTGCCAACCATGTTAGTTCTTTACTGTGAAACAACACCTCCCTGCCCTACCTCTTAAACCAGTCTTCATAGAATCACCTTTTCAACAATGGGGACTGGATTTCATTGGCGAGTTAAAAAAACAAATCTATTAATGGTTACCGGTGGGTTTTAACGGCCACGGATTACTTCACCGGATGGTTGGAATCCATCCCAACAAAAAAAGCAACAGAAGAGGTTGTGATGAAATTCCTTGAGGAAAAAATTATCACTAGATTTGGCATTCCCACAAATATAACCACGGAAAACACCAAGGATTTTAGCTTGATGGCACTTAATGAGTTTTTTTTCAAATATGGAATTACTTTGTCACATTCCTCGAGTTATTATCCTCAAGGAAATGGACTAGCAAAGTCCAACAATAAGAATATTATGAATATTTTAAAGAATATTGTTGGAGAGAACAAGAAAAATTGGGATAGGAAGATCAAGTATGCCTTATGGGCAGACCACACGACCACTGAGGCCTCTATCGGGAAAACCCTTTTTGAATTGGTTTACGAGATAGAAGAAAGCCTACCTATGAATCTCCATATTTTAGCCTTGCAAGTTACTCAACACTTCACCATGGATAAAGAAGCATTACGAGGGTGAATTAATCAACTCATAGAGTTATATTAAACTTGAAGAATGGTCTTTGATCAAATGGAAAAGAACCAAGAGAAAATAAAAGGGATGTTTGATCTTAAAGCAAGGCAAAGAGATCTCAAGAGAGGAGACCAAGTCCTAATGTGGGATAAAAGAAGAGAAAAACCTGGAATGTATCAAAAGTTTGATAGTCTGTGGTTGGGACCCTATAAGATAGAATATATATTTGGGTTAGATTCCTTTTATTTTTCCAAAACATAAGGGAGGAGGATGTCCTTTCCAGTAAATGGATCCCTCCTCAAACATTATTTCTAAAGTGGTACTTGACTTCTTCAGGGCCCATGCCCTAGGTAAGTAGGTAGGTCATATTGCTTTCTTGCATTTGCATCTTGATTTTTCATGATAGTTTAGCTACATTTCATTTTTCTCTACTTGCATGTTTCTTTCGTCATATTACATGTTTAGTTAGAAACTTTAAAAAAAAAAAATCTAGATTAGTTGTTATTTTTGAGTTTTTAAGATTTGATATATATGTACGAAGGGTGATAGAACCACCCTAGATTTTACAATTTTATGTTTCAGTGTAGGCACATGTTCACTAGGAGATGTTGCAGTTCTCATGCACTCTATGATGAGTACATGTCCCCAAGTAGGAGTTGTTAGAAAAACAAGATCGCAGAGCGATAAAATAAAACAAATGTGGAAATAAAACACACAAGATACACAACACAATAGATACACAAATATACGTGGTTCGCCCAGTGTGGGCTACGTCCACTAGAGAAGTTGTCAGGTCCTTCCTTTATTATTATCCAGCAAATGAAGGGATACAACCTACAACACACCTGTTGTAAGTTCCTCATCTTTCTCTCATAGTCTCCTCACTCAAAATACAATATTCACAATGATACATAGCCACAATACATTTCCCTCATAAAAGAGGGTTTCCTTCTAGGGAAAAAAACCCTAACATAACTTCTACCGTCAGATCTGTGACCTTATAATGAACGGTCCATATTTACAATGAAATTACAATATACATTTACAATGAAATTTTTCCTTTAGGGGCTTCACCCCTGAACCCCCGTCGAGGGCCCTCTTGCCCCCGGACCCCGTAGAGGGGGTAACCCCCCTCTGCACTCTCCCGCGTAGAGGAGTGTACATTCTTCTGGGGTGTAAAGTCTTCATGGGGTATAAACACGGCTGAAAACAAAGACCTCTAAATCAGGAAGATAATCAGGCTCCACAACCAACAATCTCCCACTTGGAGACTGATCTCAAAAACTCCACTGTTGTTGTATATGCCGGAATATGATCTTTATTGGACCTGGAAAATTTCTCATCTTCATATTAATTCTTGAAGACCAACTGAAACTGAGCAGTAACTCAGTTTCTCCCTAGTTACTCCCTTTGTTAACATGTCTGCAGGATTCTGGCTAGTGTGTATCTTTTCCAACTTCAAATGTCCATCTTCCAAGACAAATCATATGAAATGGTACTTGAGATGTATATTCTTAGTCTTCGAATGGAAGACTGATCTATTTGCAAGATAAATGGCACTCTCATTGTCACAGTACAACCTGTTGTTCTCTTGCTTCTTTCTCAATTCCTCCATAAACCTTTGTAACCAATCATCTCTTTACTAGCATCTGTAGCAGCAACATACTCTTCCTCTATTGTTGAAACTGCAACAACCTTTTGCAGTTTTGAAATCCAACTTATTTTTGTTCCACCTATAGTAAAAACATACCATGTGGTGCTCCTCCTTCTATCTTTATCACCTGCCATATCTGAATCAACATATCCCTGTAGAATAGTGTCTAAACCTTCAAAACATAATGCATGAGTAGCAGTACCTCTCAAATACCTTAGAATCCACTTTACTTCCTCCCAATGTTATTTACCTGGATTGTTCATATACCTGCTCACAACTCCCACTGCATGTGTAATATCTGGTCTTGTGAAACCATCGCATACATCAAGCTACCAAATGTTGATGAATAAGGGACCCAAGACATGTATTATATCTCCTCCTGTGTCTTGGGACACATTTCCTTAGTTAATTTGAAATGGTTTTCCAAAGGTGTACTAATTGGTTTTGCATTCTGCATTATAAACCTCTCCAACACCTTCTCTATGTACTCACCCTGAGACAATGTCAATTTGTGATTTTTCATGTCTCTTGTTATTCACATACCAAGGATTTTCTTTGCAGCACCCAAATCCTTCATCACAAATGAATTAGATAATTTCTTCTTGAGCACATTTATATCCTGCATATTAGACCCTGCAGCAAGCATATCATCTACATACAATAGAAATAGAATATAGCTTCCATTTTCTAGATTTGTAAAATAAACACAGTGATCAGAATGACATCCACTATAACCCTATTCTGTCATAAACCTATCAAAATTCAAATTGTTAATGATTGTAGCTATAGGAGCCATCCTTCAGCCTACAAACCCGTGAGATGTGGAATATAGAAGCTATGTGAAGTATTACTCTCATCTTACAAACCTAAGAGAAAGCCCCTAATAAAGGGTTTTGTGGCTCCATCTTGGGACAGGGGCTAGGAATGTATATGGCCTCCTCCATGACGTGAGAGAGAACAACTCCAGATGATTATCCGATGTAAGAGCGATCTGTTGAGTTAGAGAAATCCTGAAAAGGGTTGGGCACATCATCATGAGGATAAGAACAAATATGATGTGATGGCCTCCTCTGAATAACCACTGAGTTGATGTGAAGACTCCAAATGATCCTCTTGTCAGTGGCAGTGGGAAAGCATATCTATAGAGTAGACGTTACTATCGTTGAGCATAAGTGCACGTGTGAGGACCTAGCTCATCTGTGTAATGCAGTGACTCAGGTCTATGGAATCCCTATGGATGTGGCCCCTAGTGGATGAGCACTAGTGGGTGTGTCATATCCTTTGTTATATATTGTTTAAGATTCAGACCTACCTGTAACCCTAGTTATTGTGTAATGGGTACAGGTCGGCCCCTATCTTATTGTGTCTAAAGATAAACTGTAAAAAGAAAATTAATATTAATATTAATTATTATAATAATAAACAATTAATATGTCTAAGTGAGGTTGGCCCTATTGTGCCAATAGACACTTCAGTTGATAGGATAAGTCTAATATAAGTAAGATGAAATCTTTCATTTGTAGACACACACACTTGCAAGTTTTGGAAATTTCAGCAATCACACTTCTTGGTCAAAGTTGCACACCTCTCTTGGGCGCTAGGGTTTCTAGGTTTTGTGCACCCTCTTGTGTGCTAGGATATTCTTAGTGGTAAAGGTATTTCTCTTGAATATTATAGCAAAGGATTTGGTTGGGTTTTTTCCCTTGTTTGAGAAGGGTTTCCCAAGATATATCTTGTGTTCTTGTGCATGGTGCTTCTTCATGTGATCTTGGTCGTTGTAGCATTTATGGTTATGGTTAATTGTTAAAATGAAATGAACTTCATATTTAACCTAAATGCTATGAAAAATTAACACAAATACCACTGCCTTGGAGCTTTCTTTAGGACATAC
>JASDQU010711762.1:9368-26949 GCA_032191745.1 Picea mariana
TTGGTTTTGAATCCCACCAACTCCCACGGTCTGACATACCTTGTCACCCCATGACTTCATTTTCCACGTTCTCCCCTAAATATCATATCTCATTACTCTGTCAGTCCTCTCAACCTATTACAAGTGCCTTCACCATGGTCAAGTCCCAATCAATACCTGCCACCTCACCTAGCCGTATTCTTTAGTCATTGTCACCTGCCATCTCACACTCTAAATGACCCGTTGGCCATTTATTATTGGCTAACTCATCTGTTAACCTACTGACCTGTCTCCCACACCCAACAGGTATATGTTTTCTCAATACTACCTTCACCCTTCATTCCCTCATCATTTACCCTATCACCGCACCAGATAATTTTTCCCCATTTTCCTCTCTGTTGCAATCAGTCGCCTAAAGATACAGTCATCCCCGCTAACTGTTTTTGTTTTACTTGCAGGTATTGTTACAGTGATGGTGCCAAAATCAAAGAAAATAGGGGTCGAGGAAAATCCTTTCCTCCCGCCTCATGTCGACCTCGACAAGATCCATCTGGTCAAAAAAGACCATTTAATCGTAGACACCAGATGAAAATTCGACTTCGCAGATTTACAATCATGGCTAAAGGACATTTTCTTGGACCAAAGAGATGAAATTAGGCTCAGGGAGTCAAACCTTCCCCTGTATCTTTTCCCCCAGGTTCACCATTTCCTCGAATTCGCCCTCAAATTCCAGGCTCACTATCTCCCCAACCAGAGAGATATAGTTTTTTCATTTGGAGAAACTCTATTCTTCATTACACCAAAAGCCATTGATCAAATGATGCAGATACCTAGAGCCGAATCCACCTCACCTTTCAACATTGAAATCGTCACAAAACTATACCAGAAATTATCATTCCCCCAAAGAGCTCATATTTTTGAGCTTTTTCTCCCACAGGCTGCTCATCTCCCCACTACAAATCCCCCATATCTTTCCTCCCTATTCTAAGTAAATGGAAAACATGTCATCTCGTCGCTCTATGCCCTGCTTAGGTATTTTTTGGATCAATGGGTGGATGAAACCATACTGGGCTTTTTGTCCATCTTCTCCACAGATGAGAAACCCACCACTCAGTTCGATTACAACACCTTCCTAGCAGATAACATTCCTGAGCAATTCTCAAATTTTGCCCCAGAAGGCATTTTTCGGTATTCCTCAATACTGGCTTACATGTTCATATTCTTTCAAGCAGACAAATTCTCCTTTTCAATGCAGAATATGGACAAGAATGGGAGGCCACAGGCGGTGACAGCATGGACTTCGTTGCTCAGATACAACTCTACAGAATTTAGCTTCAAACAATTTATCGAGTAGTTGTACCATCCCGTGGTGAGCATGCTCAATGGAAGACCTGAGCCAAGAATAAATGAGGAAATTTAGAGGATCTTACACCTTTCAGACCTTGCAAAAACAGGAGACTGGTACCTATACCAAGACCACACAGAGATTAGAGTGTATGTGTGTGAATTGGCTCCATACAAGTTACCCAAGTATCTACCCATAAGGATATTTTCCCTGGAGTACATAAGGTAGATGATCAATTCAGATGACATACATTTTGTGTCTCTGGAAAATAAGCAACAAGTTAGGATCAAAGGGCAAATAGCATCATTCATTTGCAACAGCCAAGGCACTGGGGAGGAAGTAGATAGACTATTAAAGGAGATGAAGTTTTTTGTTAGCTTCATATGGTATTATGACCCCTACGAGATAATTTTAGAGATGAGAGTTACGAATAAAAATATCCCATACGTCCACACATCCAGTCTTGAGATAGAGAAGTTCGCCAACCAGACAGAATGGGAGCCAAACACTCTGGTTCAGATAGAATAGCAGGACCTTTCGATCGCTATCTCATAGACGACTACACCATAGGGTCCCAAGGAGAAAATGCCTAGAAAGGACACATCACCTTCCATCACTGAAGTTTCGTCTGAAGAGTTTCAATTACAAACCAAAATTCCAAAAACTAGTCAAGCACCCGACACGGCTGGTAAAAGGGGAATTCAATCCACTACAACTATGGAGGTTGATCGGTCGCTCCTTAGTAAAAGAAACAAACAAATCATGACTACAGTGTTGCCCAAGAAGCCTACAGATACTCTACCAGCCAACCAGCCGAGCAAAATAGGACCGAAATTGAGTATTTTTTAGAAGTATGATCTGATCAAAAAGAAAAATCAGACGTTGACCAACAGCACGTATGCTTAGTTCTGGAAGAAAACATCCACTGCACAGCACAGAATATTGTCTACATTTGACACTAAGAAGGGTAGAATGCACATGGTGTTTCTGCAAGCACAGGTGCCAGACCCGAAAGTAATCACTGATTACAAAAGGGCAACATTCAAATTTTAGACTAAATATGTGCATCCAGCTGATCAAATGGATCTGCACAAGAAAACTGGAGAAATGGTTTTCTCCACATTGGCACATGCTTCTACTGCTGCCTCCAAGTTACAAGTATCTCTGAACAATGTTCAGACGTAGCTGAAGTTAGAAAAAATATCATCTTTTTCCAAGGATAATAGGATTAAGACATTGGAGGAACTGTTCCTCAAGATCGGATATGATCCCTCAAATGTGAAAGCATTTGAGGAGATGCTCAAAAAAAAAATGCCGATATAGAATCTTTGAGGAAACAGTTGAAACTACCACCAACAGAAGATTCATAGGCAAAGGAAATAGTGGAGACAGAAGGGAAAAAGGATGAGATGCTCAAGCTCATCATGGAGTAGAATGCACAGTTGAAGGAAATGGAAGCGGAATTGGAAAAAATATTGAAAGAGAAGGAACAGTCAAAGCCCATGGAGGTCATTCCACTGAGCGTAGTCCCACTCACAAGAGTGAGCACAACGTTTGTAGTAGAAATTCCCTTGGTAACTCCACTGACAGCTCTGGAGAAAATAGTTGAACTGGTTGAATCCATGGAAGAGATGAATTTGGAAGAGACAAAGATTAGTAGACTTAAAAAGGAGATTGAGAACCTTCAGGAACTCAAATATTCCTTTCAAACCAGCTACTCCAAGGAGAAACAAACTTCAGACAAACTTAAAAAGGAATTGCAACAGCTTCAAAAGAAAACAGTGGTGGGAAAAACACTTGCTGAGGTAAAATAAAGCATCTAGATGGATATCACCAAGTCCATGAATGAAATATCATCGATGATACAAATCATGTTCGAGAAAAATGAGCTGATGCAAAGAAGTCAGCGGGCTATCGATAAGATAAGAGCAAAACTGGGAGAGATTCCCACAGAAGCTGCTGAGATCATCAAATTTTTGAATTCCAAAAACAGAGAGGACCTAGAGGAGTTGAAGATTGAAGATAGAACAAATACCATCCTTGAGGTCAAGAGGGTCCTGATCAAGAGAGGAATAATGCTACAACTGGAGGAAAAGGTCCATACCATGGACACAGGAGTGCAAATATTTTTCAGCAAGATCGAAGCTCTGCAGACGAAAGGCCTTCCTCGTTTGAGAGTTATAAATGACAAGTTAATGACGCTTGCCGATTACAAAAAGAAACTAGCCACTGTGGCCAAGGATAGCTCAAAATTCTCAGGAATACAAGGCAGTATCACGGGCAAGGCATTCTTAGATGCTTTATAGTTAGACATCAGTATACAGCATGAGATCCACTACATCTTCATCATCAAGCCAACTTTCGCCAAGTACACAGAGATGGATGAAGTATACCGAAGATTACTCAAAGTCAGTGTTCCCAGTAACCTTCGATGGGAAGAGTTATGTAGTTTGATTGAGTAGGCGATGAGGTTTCCAAGCCTAGTTAGCTATCCAGTCAGACGAGGTCATGCAGAGGCCTCACCAACGGTTCACCCCAGAAATCAACATGAAGTTTCAACACATCATCAAGCAGTTTCCTAAATTTTTGTATCTTGTTAAGCTAGTTAGCTAAATTTAGATTTTCCATGTCCCGATATTTAATGATAGGGTCGTATGTAATTTTGATTATAAATACTTCAAACTTTGAAGTACTGAGGATTGATCTTTACGCCCTACAAGCTACAAAGATTGTAATTTTTATCAAGAGATCTTCCAGTAATATAAAGAGACGTTTCACAAGATTCTCGCGTGTTATTCATTGGTGATGTTTTCTTTTCTATGTTAAATGTCCTTCTTGCTCAGTTGTCATATTGTTTTCTAATCTAATCTTTTAAAAGTAATGCATGTTGCAAGATTTATCTTTGTATACCGTATTTTCCAAATTTGAAAGGTTTTAATGTTTATCTTCTTATATTATAGTGAAGAAATTCTTAAATGCTTCTTTAATTTAATTGATATTCTTATCTCTTTTGCTATTCATCACTTTAATGCTAAAGAATCCAATGAATGCATTATCTTTCCCTATGAAAAGAATCTTTTGTTTCTATTTAGATTTCTATCTTTATAATATAGACCCCATAGCCCAATGGATGCATAAAGCCCCTTCAGCCAACTTAACAAAAACAACAAACCAGTCAATCTTATTTTATATAACTAGCCTAATATCCTAAAGTTAGAACATAGCTAAATCATATAGAGAGATCCCTCTCTGAAACTGGTAGGGCTAGATTCCAGTTTCGAAGTGGTTGGATAAAGTTACCTCTTGTAAATTTCTTCTACCCTGACAACCTCTGGGAATTTACAGAGCGTTAACATAGTGGCGACTGTACTGGGGAACTGAACAAAGTTTCAACCCCACGTTTTCTTTTTCCCTAGAAGAAGTCTTTGTTTATGAAAAAATTGTAAATCTGAGAAATAAATAATGTTTAGAGGTTGTTAAAAGCTTGTGCATATTAATTTCGGACTCATAAAACTAAAAAAATATATAAAAATTAAAAATCTAGCTCCTAAAAGAGTTTATACTCAATCTCACCCTGACCCAGAACCTGCAATAGCGATTGATAATCCATAATAGTTACTTAGAAAGAAGACCATTGTAGAAGGTTCAGGGAGTCATAGTCTCCTTCACAAATCCTCCTCTCTCCCAGAGGAACTTGTTGCCCTTCAAGATCTCGACTTTGACACCATTTTCGAACAAAGTCTGTTTAGAACGAAATTTGATAGGTTTGTAACTGAAATCGTTTTAGACCCAAAATATCTGCAACCCTGAACCCCTGAAATACTATCTCCCACTATAAAACGTCAAACCACTCACTCTGTGCTAGCAATCCCCTCCTCCTCCTCATCTTCTATCACCACCCCACCTATCATCTAGGTTGTTGTCCCAACTCCTCCACCTATCATGGCAGCCAGATATGCTCCCTTGGTGTTGGCTGCACCTCTACATGCTATGCCCTAGGATTATCAAACGAGACTTCCACAGTTCGATGGAACAGGGCCCTTGAGGGTGCAACAACACGTTGATAAAATGAATGACTATTTTGATCTGTAGGAAGTAGATGAAGTTGACGTTCAAATGAGATTGTTTGCGCAGAGTTTGACCGGTGACGTTAAGAAATGGTACAAATATTTACGTGTTGCCTCGGTGCTCCACCTTACAACATTTCAAAGAAGTTTTCTACACATATGAGAGGCAAAGAAAAATCCTCTCCAAATCTTGTCAGAATATGAAAACATCAGAAGGAATCAAGGTGAGACAGTTCAAGATTACTGCACCTGCTTCAATAATCTGTACAATGCAATTCCAGTCGATATTAAAACCCCACAAGGTTTAGCACTGATAAAATTCCCTGATGGTTTCAACACTAATATGTCATATCAATTAAGGGAAAGAAACTCCACCACCCTGGAAGACATGCAAAAAAGCGCAATAAGTGTGGAGGCCAACCTGTTGGCTAAAAGGGCATAGCAAAGGACTGAAAGGAGAGTTACGATTAAATAATAACCTTCCACATCTTCTTCTGATGCCAAATTGGATTCCTTAGCTAGAGGAATGGAAAGGATGATGGAGAGACTTACTGTATCCGAAAGAAATCCTCTTAGAGAAAATCAACCCGCTCCCCAAATTCAGAATCCTAACTTCAGAAAAAATCCTCCTCAAATCAGGCAGAGAGATCCCAGGGATCAAAGAGAACAGAGGGGTCCTGATCAACAGATTAGACCACCCCTACAGGAAAATTATGCTGATGAAGGAGAATAGGTAATTGAAGAATTGGAGGACACTCACATAAACCTCATGGGAATTCATGATAACGAAGCTATTTTCCTCACTCAAGAAGAGAAAGAACTTTTCCTTCTTTCTCAAACGCAGGTGAGAGAAGAAACTAAAGAGACTGAACAATAGGCATTTGAAAATTCCATTATGGAGGTACACAGGAAATACAATTTGTGAAGTAAGAAGACAGATGAAAATTCCCCAAAAAAGGTAACCGAAATGAAGAAAGTGGTCGAAACCAAGAAAGCCCATGAGCCTTCTACCAAAAAGATCCCTGAGAAAGGTAACGTTGAAGCTCTAGCAAAAAGAAACCTTACCATTTTACAAAGATTAATGCAGACTGAGGTTTCATCAACCAACCCACCAAATACTTCTGCCCAGAAGACTATGGTAGACAAATCATAATTGTTGAGCAAAAGCAGAGCACCTACTCCTTTCATCCTCGAAGGGGAATTAACCAAAGTGAAAATTCCCATTCCCTTTTCCGATTTGATGAGTAAGGACACTTACCGATCGCAGGTGAAAAAATCACTAAGCATTGAACCTAATATAAGCACAAAGGACTTAAACATTGGATCGATGAATCATTCGTACACTGTAAATCTTACCGACGATCAACCTGGACTCCTATTTGGCCCTGAAGTTGATGGTCAGACTGACAATGGTGTTGTCGCTCCTTTTTACATCAGCCTTAATATACACGACCTGATTCTGCATAATGCTATGTTAGAGTCAGGTGCTTCCCATAACCTGATGCCTAAAGCAGTAATGGAAAAACTGGGACTCGAGGTCACCAGACCTTACAAAGACTTACACTCTTTTGACTCCAGCAAAGTCAGATGTATCGGATTGATCAAGGACTTATGTATCACTCTAGTCCAGATTCCAGCAAAAAGCATGTTTATGGATGTTGTGGTCGTAGACATTCCCCCGAAATATGGTATGTTGTTGTCCAAGTCTTGGGGGGCCAAGTTGAAAGGTACTTTGTAGTTGGATATGTCGTATGCCACCATCCCAATATTCAGGCAACAGAGAAGACTGTATAGAGAGACGTTGATGAAATATATGGTTAGCAGCCAAGAAAAGCCACATAACTATCCTATGTACTCTGCACATTCTGACCTAGATTCCTCTATCCTATATAACAACAATGATACAGGGGAGAAAATCGCTCAGCTGGAAGAAGATACACTTGATCCGAAAGAAGGCCAAGAAAACACTGAGGCGGAAAGAAAGAAAAACGTGATAAGTGAAGAATTTCCAACAGATTTCTGGAGCATGGAATTCGATGGAGCCGTAAGCAAAGAAGGAGCTGGAGCAAGAGTTTGGTTGCATAATCACAGATCTAGGTATTCGGAAAACCATTCTTACAAACTGAATTTTCAATGCACTAACAACATAGCCGAGTACAAAGCTTTGATGCTCGGTCTGAAACTACTAAAGAAGGTTGGTGCCAAACAAATCATGGTAAGAGGGGACTCTGAATTAATTATCAAACAAATTAAAGGGGAGTATGCAGAAAAACATCCCCGTCTCAGATCTTATAGAAATGTTGTTTTGGATGCCCTTAAATGTTTCACTGAAGTTGATTTGCAGGTGATGCCCAGGGGATAGAATATTTTAGCAGATGGGTTAGCTACGTTAGTAGCTACATGAAAGATACATTTTCGTTCCACTCGCCTATACACGGTGGAGGTGAAGTGCAGACCGACCATCCCAGACAACATCAGATACTGGCAGGTATTTGGGAACGATGACTAAATTGAAGATTTTCTACAATGTAAAAATGATTTCGAGTGTACAAACATAGACTTAGAAAATGAGGATGAAAATGTAAATAAATATGATTTTGGAAATGATAGTGTAAATAAGATAGATTCAAGAGAGTCAGGTGAAGATGAGATAGAATCTGATGTTTTGCACTTAAAAAGTAATGTTTTACCTAGGGGTTTAGTTCCTTTAGAAGACCTTTTTGATTTTAATGATGTAGCTAAAAAACCAAAAATTGAAGCCAGTGGTAAAGAGGTTGAAGACGTTAACATATGGACAGAAGAGAATCCCAGGATAGTAAAACTTTCTAAATCCTTACCTCCTGAGAAGAAACTCAAATACACTGAACTTTTCAAGGAATATGCAGACATGTTTGCTTGGGGCTACGAAGATTTAAAATCTTATGACACAAGCATCATACAACATAGGATCCCAATAAAAGAAGATCAAAAACCTTTCAAATAGAAACTTAGGAGAATCAATCCCAAGTTACTTCCCCTGATAGAAAAAGAAATCAAAAAGATGTATGATGCTAAAATCATAGTTCCCTTATGCTTTTCCAAATGGGTTTCAAATCTAGTCCCAACTCGAAAGAAGTATGGGGAAATCAGGCTTTGCATTGATTTCTAAAACCTGAACAAAGTCTCTCTAAAGGATAACTACCCTTTGCCAAAAATGGACCACATATTACAAAAGGTAGTTGGATCTAGTCGAATCTCCTTACTGTATGGTTTCTCAGGCTATAACCAGGTTCTCGTTCACCCAGATGACCAAGAGAAAATAGCCTTCTCAACACCTTGGGGAACCTTCATGTATGTAAAAATGCCTTTCGGGTTGATGAATGTTGGGGCCACTTTCCAAAGAGCGATGGACATCTCTTTTGTGGAAGAACTTGGCAAATTTATTGTCATTTATCTGGACAATGTAACTGTGTATTCCCAATCCGATGAGGAGCACTTAAGACATCTCAGACGAGTATTCGAGAAATGCAGGAAGTTTGGGATTTCTCTAAATCCTAAGAAAAGCCTTTTCAGATTAGAGGAAGGTAAACTATTGGGGCACATAATCTCTAAGGATGTAATTAAGATAGATCCCAGCAGAGTAGAAGCCATTCATAAACTAGAACACCCAAGGAATATCAAAGAATTACAATCTTTCATTGGAAAAATAAATTTTTTGAGAAGATTCATACCTAACCTGGCCAAGCTTCTCAGGAACATCACAAACATGTTAAACAAGGACACAAAAATAAAATGGGACATTGAATCTAAGCAGTCTTTTGAACAAGTTAAACATGCACTCACATAGGCTCCAGTCTTGATCAGTCCTGATTTCACCAAGGATTTTTACCTTTTTTCTTTCGCTTCTGAACATACCATTGCAGCAGTATTACTACAGAAAAATAGTGAAGGGTACGAACAACCCATAGCCTTTTTCAGTAAATCATTAAGAGATGCTGCTTTGAATTATAAAATAATGGAGAAACAAGATTTTGCCCTAGTGAAAGCCATAAAGGATTTTAGAGTATATATTCTCCATTCCCACACCATCGCATATGTTCCGAACGCGGTAGTAAAAGACATTTTAACTCAGGACAATCCAGATGGCCGAAGAGGAAAATGGATTCTATCATTCTGGAGTATGACATAGAGATTAATCCTACTAAACTAATTAAAGGTCAAGGTCTAGCAAATTTAATGGCTGAATCCAATTTCCATGCTCTTGATATTAATTTCTTAGCTGCAGTAGATGAACAGAGAGAGCAAGCGACTTCAAGCATGAAAGAGGTATTTCTGAACTCTCCATGGTACGCAGACCTGATATTTGTTTTGCATAACTTACAAGCTCCCCCTAGTCTGACCAAAACTAAAGCTAGGTTTTTTAAATTGAAAGCATTAAAATTTTGCATTCTAGAAGGCAATCTATATTGGAAGGATCATGGAGGTATTTTGTTGAATTTCCTGTTAAAAGATGAAGCTGACAAAGTATTGCAAGATTTTCATGCAGGATACTATGGTGGTCATATGAGTTGGAAGACCACAGCTAATAACATTCTCAGGGTTAGGTTCTATTGGCCTACGTTGTTCACTGATGTGCATCAGAAAGTGACTTCGTGTCATAAATGTCAGGTTTTCAAGGGTAAAAAGAAGCTCCTTCCTTTTCCCATGAAACCAATCTCCGTTGAAGCTCCTCTCCAGCAATGGGGATTAGAATTTATCGAAGAAATACACCCCCCCTCTTCGGGCCAGCATAGGTAGATTCTTACTGCTACTGACTATTTCACAAAATGGATCAAAGTTGTACCAAGAAAGCAAGCTAATGATTCTGTCATTATTAAATTTCTCGAAAATAATATCTTGTCTTGTTTTGGATGTCCTAGAAAGATTATAACTAACAATGCAGCTACATTCCGATCTAAGAAGCTCATAGACTTTTGCAACCAGTATCATATTGGTTTGGGTCATTCCACAGCTTATTACCCTCAGGGAAATGGACTGGTGGAGTCACCCAATAAGACCCTGGTGAACATTATTAAGAAGACTTTGCAAGAAAACAAAAAGTCATGGCATAACAAGCTAGTTTTCGCACTATGGGCCGATAGACTGACCACCAAAAGGTCAATTGGTATGTCACCATATGAGCTGGTCTATGGCACCGAAGCAATTTTTCCCACTTCTTTAGGAGTTCCTATCATGAAATTGTTGCAAGAGATGCAAGTCGAGCCGAACGACTCCCAAAGAAGGATAAACTAGATGATCCACTTGCAGCAATCCAGAGAAGAAGTATACACGAAATGAGATGCACGAAATGAGGATAAAGGGAAGCATGGAAAATTTGATAGTCTATGGAAGGGACCTTACATGATTTAAGCATTCAGAGGAAATAATGTCTTCTTGCTCAACAACAACGATGGGACAAATCTTCTAGGAGGGCCTATAAATGGTAGAATGTTGAAGCACTATTCACCTCCTCAGTAGGGACCTGCAGTCACACTTTCCATTGTACAAACTATTTTCATTTTTCTTACAAGTTTTTGAGTCAAATAACTTTGATCAGATAGTTGAAGCCCGCAGAGAAGGCCCTAAGCCACTGAACATTGTCTTCCAGTTTTCAAAAATAAAACCAATCAAGCAACAAAGGAAACTATGGAGAAGGTTTTTTAGAACATCAGGAATCAGGATTCTTGGCACTTCACAAGGAGAGTACCATCCCCAGGTGGAGCCACTGTTATAACCCTATAATTTATAGGATCAAGTTGTGACTGAAATGTTATCTCTTTAAGTGTTTTGGTTTGTCAAATGATTTTTCATTCTGCAAATAATTTGAGAAAAAGAAAAAAGAAAAGAAAAAGAAAAAAGAAAAGAAAGAAAAAGAATAAAAGAGGGCACAAAAGAAATTCAATAGAACCCCATGCAATAATAATGATTTGGTCCATACCGTTCAAGCATGGCCAAGTTCTTTTAAATTGATGTTGATAGGAGGAGTGAATAAGCTTGGCTAAACTGTTTAATCTTAGCCAAGTGATTTAGGTTAGTTAGTGAATAAATTTGACCAAACTGCCTATTCTTGGTCAGATAACCCCAAGATAGAGTAATTTCTTAGTCCAACAGTTTAATCTGGGCTAATTTTCATAGGTAATTAGGTTAGAGCATAGGGTAGTTTTCTCTATCACAATAAAACAAGCATGATGATCAATGTTGAACCATATCTTTGAGGTTTAAAAGGTTTGATGTCTAACCCCTTGGTGATAAAAACATGGAAAAGCTTGGGAAAACCCATGATATGCACTTATCCTAAGTTTTTTAGAGCACATATGCCTTCACTCTCACAGTTAAGAACAACACATAAATGAACGGCCATAGAGCGGGTGCCCAGATCTACTGTTGACAAGTCTTTCCAAACCCCCCCGACCATTCTGCCTTTAACGGTGGGGGGGGTGGGGGTTCGGAATCGAAAATAACAAAGGCGCATATATGAACAGCTCAAATGTTCACGCTCATATCCACGGCTCAGATTGGATTCCGGACCCCCCCCCGACTGTTCGTCACTATAATTGCTTATTTAACTAAACAATCAAGTGCTACATAAATTGTCAACCCAGGCAAGTCTGTTTATTTCAAAGGTAACCACGCACTATATATGCTCAATCTCAAAAGCAACCTAGAGTTGTAGTAAAAACATATTAATCACACTTTGCCTTGAACAAACTGAAGTTCTAACTTGAATTACAGGAAAGCAATCTACCTATTGCAGAGTTCAATGTTTAAAGAAATAATTGTCCAAAGAATCTTGGATTACATTAAAGAAATAATAGACTGGAAAAGAAATTCTTCAAGACACTGCAAAAGGAAAGACCACTATTCTATAACCAGAGAACATGACCATATTCCCAAAGCAGGAATCTTCAACACCTATTTCCAATCATCACACTTCATGAACTCATTGCTTAACTGAAAAAATTAACACACACTGAAGGTTAACTAACTCCTAACAGAGAATAGGACCCTATTTCCTAAGAAGGAAACTTCAACACCTGTTTCTAATTAGCAAACTTTCATGAACTCATTAAAATAATTGACATGCACTGAAGGCTAACTATATCTAACAGAGAACGAGACCCTATTCTCGAAGCAGGAACCTTCAACACCTATCCCTGACTATCAAGCTTTCATAAATTCACCAAGAAGGATTGCTAACTACAATGATTAACAGTTACCCAAGCATGAATCATATGAAAATAATGATTGGTAAAGCAGAGTTTCAGCAAGACAGAGTTCAGTAAAGTAGTGTTTCAGCAAAACAGAGTTCAGTAAAGTAGTGTTTCAGCAAAACAAAATTTAATCAAGGCATAAACAGAAATAACACTAACACTCTACAAATCTAATGGGTGAATCTTGTGAGGAAGGTGGGCCCTCCCTTCTCACAAGATTCCCCTGGAACGAAAGGAACTAGAGAGAAATGCTCAGAACAATCTTTTATTCATCTGTCAATTGTGTTACATTACAATCTTGAAGTAAAACACGTCCCTCTCTGTAAATCCTTTCTTAGTACGAAAACAAAAGGTCCTCTCTAAAGATGATTTCCTCTTATTTAAAGAGGAGACTCCCCTCAATACAATTTGATCATCAAATTACATTTGCACATCTGAATCCTATTCTTAGTTAGATCTGATTTCTATACCAGAATAGGGTAATCTAGTCTCCCGTAACAGAATGCTATTACAATTGTTGAGTGAGGTGTTGTTGTTGCGGCTGGAGTAACATCTTCTTTATTTGTCTTCTTGTTACTGATGTTGTATGTTGTTTCAGCATCGCAAATCGCGGGCTATTTCAGCCACGGGATTTACCTTCTGACTGTTTCAGCAACCTGGTCTCAGGAAGCAACGATGGTTAATGCTAGCTCAAGGTGCGGCTGTCATGCTCAATGTAACAGTTTTGTGTTGTTGTTTCAGCATCGTAGACCACGAACTGTGTAACAAATTCTTCTGTGTGAGTGGTTGTTTCAGCATCGTTGACCACAGAGAGTGTAGCAGTTGTTGTTTCAGCATTGTAGACCACGAAGAGTGTAACATCTTCTTCTGTGTGAATTGTTGTTTCAGAATCGTAGTCCACAGACTGTTTCAACTATAGAGGTTGCGTGCTTTAACTGTTTCAGCAACAGGCCTTGATGCTAACCTGCAGTTCGAACTGTTTCAACACTTATACATTTCTGATCAATGGTTAAGTACAAGAGTAATGTAAAATTNAACATATAGTAAAGAGAAGAGACGTTGTATACCTTTGGAAAGATAGGGTAAGGTGATAATGTGAGTTTAAATGTGAGTGAAACAAGGGTGTAATAGTGGCAAAAAGTGTGGGCAAAAAGGTACATTGTGTGGTCCTAACACCAACCATTATTCCTTTAATGGTGGGGGAGGAGGGGTCCGGAATGTTGGTTAAATAGCGCGCACAGATCTACGGTCCAAGAGCAGGCACGCTGATGGACGGCTCATATTGTTTTTCGGACCCTCCCGACCATTCTATTTTTAATGGATGGGGGCGGGGGTCTCCAGAATGAATTGTTTTCTGGCGGGCCCCTTATCTCTACGTGGCAGGAATCTATTGGTTTCGAATCCCACCGCCTCCCACGGTCTGACATACCCCATGACATCATTTTCCATGTTCTACCCTAAAGATCATATCTCATTACTCTGTCAGTCCTCTCACCCTATTACAAGTCCCTTCACCATGGTCAAGTTCCAATCAATACCCGCCACCTCACCCAGTCGTACTCTTCACTCATTGTCACCTCCCATCTCACGCTCTAAATGACCCGTTGGCCATTTATTATTGGCTAACTTATCCGTTAACCTGCTGACCTGTCTCTCGCACCCAACAGGTATCTGTTTGCTCAATACTACCTTCACCCTTCATTCCCTCATCATTTACCTTGTCACCGCACTAGAGAATTTTTCCCCATTTTCCTCTCCGTTGCAGTTAGTTGCCTAAATCTACAGTCATCCCCGCTAACCCTTTTTGTTTTACTTGAAGGTATTTTTACAATGATGTTGCCAAAATCAAAGAAAACAGGGGCCAAGGAAAATCCTTTCCTCCCACCTCCTATCAACCTCGATAGGATCCATCTAGCCAACAAAGACCATTTAATCGTAGAGACCAGATGTGAATTCAACTTTGCAGATTTACAGTCATGGCTAAAGGACATTTTCCTGGACCAAAGTGATGAAATTGGGCTGAGGGAGTCAAAACTTCCACTGTATCTTTTCCCCCAGGTTCACCATTTCCCTGAACTTTCCCTCAAATGCTAGGCTCACTATCTCCCCCAGAGAGCTATAGTTTCTTCATCTGGAGAAACTCTGTTCTTCATTACACCAGAAGCCATTTATCAAATGATGTAGATACCCAAAGTTGAATCTGCATCACCTTTCAACCTTGAAATCATCATAGAACTATACCAGAAATTATCATTCTCCCAAAGAGCTCATATTTTTGAGATTTTCTCCCACAAGCCGCGTATCTCCCCACTACAAATCCCCTGTATCCTTCGTCCCTATTCTCTGTAAAGGGAAACCAGGTCATCTCGTTGCTCTACGCCCTGCTTGGGTATTTTTCGGATCAATGGGTGGATGAACCCATGCTGGGTTTTCTGTCCATCTTCTCCACAGATGAGAAACCCACCACTCAGTTCGATTACAGCACCTTCCTGGCAAACAACATTCATGAGAAATTCTCAAATTTTGCCACATAAGGCATGTTCCGGTATTCCTCAGTACTGGATTACATGTTCATATTCTTTCAAGGGGGAAAATTCTCCTTTTCGATGCAGAAGATGGACAAGGATGGGAGGCCACAGGCGCTGACAATGTGGACTTCGGTGCTCAAACACAACTCTACAAAATTCAGCTTCAAACAATTTATCGAGCATTTATACCATCCCGTGGTGAGCATGCTTAGTGGCAGACTTGAGCCGAGAATAAATGAGGAAATTCAAAGGATCTTACACCTTTCAGACCTTGCAAAAATGGGAGACTGGTACCTATACTAGGACCACAGAGAGATCAGAGTGTATGGGTGCGAATTGGATCCATACAAGTTACCCAAGTATCTACCCATAAGGATATTTTCCCTGGAGTACATAAGGCAGATGATCAATTTAGACGACATACATTTTGTGTCTCTGAAAAATAAGCAACAACTTAGGATCAAAGGGCAAATAGGATTATTCATCTACAACAGCCGAGGCACTAGGGAGGAAGCAGATAGACTATTAAAGGAGATGAATTTTTTCGTTATCTTCATATGGCATTATGACCCCTGCAGGATAATTTCAGAGATGAGAGTTAAGAATAAAAATATCCCATATGTCCACACATCCAGGCCTGAGATAGAGAAGTTCGCCAATGAGACAGAATGGGAACCAAACACTCTGGTTGAGATAGAAAAGTAGGACCTTTCGGTCGCTATCTCACAGACAACTACACCACAGGCTCCCAAGGAGAAAAGGCCCAAAAAGGACACTTCACCTTCCATCACTGAAGTGTCTTTTGAAGAGTTCCAATTACACACTAAAAGGCCAAAAACCAGTCAGGCGCCTGACACGGCTGGTGAAAAGGGAATTCAATCCACTACAACTATGGAGGTTGATTGGTCTCTCCTTAGTACAAGCAGCAAACAAATCATGACTACAGTGTTGCCCAAGAAGCCTACAGATGCTCCACCATCCAACCAGCCGAGCAAAATAGGACCGAAATTAAGTATTTTTGAGAAGTATGATCTGATCAAAAACAAAAATCAGACGTTGACCAGTAGCATGTATGCTCAGTTTTAGAAGAAAACATCCACTGCACAAAACAGACTGTTGTCTGCATTCGACACTGAGAAGGGTAGAATGCACATGGTGTTTCTGCAAGCACAAGTGCCAGACCCGAAAGTAATCACCGATTACAAAAGGGCAACATTCGAATTTTAGACTAAAGATGTGCATCTAGCTGATCAAATGGCTCCGCATAGGCAAACTGGAGAAATGGTTTTCTCCACATTGGCACATGCTTCTACTACTACCTCCAAGTTACAAGTATCTCTGAACAATATCCAGACACAGCTAAAGTTAGAAAAAATATCATCCTTTGCCAAGGATAAAAGGATTAATACATTGGAGGAACTGGTCCTTGAGATCAGATATGATCCCTCAAATGTGAAAGCAGTCGAGGAGATGCTCAAAAAAAAAATGTCAATATAGCATTTCTAAGGAAACAGTTGAAACTACCACCAATAGAATATTCACAGGCAAAGGAAATAGCGGAGACAAAAGGGGAAAAGGATGAGATGCTCAATCTCATCATGGAGAAAAATGCACAGTTGAAGGAAATGGAAGTGGAATTGGAAAAACTATTGAAAGAGAAGGAGCAGTCAAAGCCCATGGAGGTCATTCCACTGAGCGTAGTCCCACTCAAAGGAGTGAGCACAACGTCTGTAGCAGAAATTCCCTCGGCAACTCCATTGACAGCTCTGGAGAAAACAATTGAACTGCTTAAATCCATGGAAGAGATGAATTTGCAAGAGACAGAGATTAGAAGACTTAAAAAGGAGTTTGAGAACCTTCAAGAACTCAAATCTTCCTTTCAAACTAGCTACTCCAAGGAGAAACAAACTTCAGACAAGCTTAAACAGGAATTGCAACAGCTTCAAAAGCAAACAGTGGCGGGCAAAACACTTGCTGAGGTCAAAGAAAGTGTCTAGATGGATATCACCAAGTTCATGAATGAAATATGGTCGATGATACAAATCATGTTCGAGCAAAATGAGATGGTGCAAAGAATTCAACAGGTTATTGAGAATATAAGAGCATAACTGGGAGAGATGCCCACAAAAGTTGTTGAGATCATCAAATTTATGAATTCCAAAACCAAAGAGGAGCTAGAGGAGTTGAAGATTGAAGATAGAACAGAGACCATCCTTGAGGTCAAGAGGGTCTTGACCAAGAAAGGACCGATGTTGCAGCTGGAGGAAAAGGTCCAAACCATGGAAGCAAGAATGCAAAGATTTTTCAGCAATATCGAAGCTCTGCAGAAGAAAGGCCTTCCTTGTTTGAGAGTTATAAATGACAAGTTAATGATGCTTGCCGATTACAAAAAGAAACTAGCCGATGTGACTAAGGATAACTTAAAATTCTTAG
>JASDQU010711763.1:8488-27629 GCA_032191745.1 Picea mariana
TGTCTTCTTTTCTGATCCGCATAGCTCTTTTATCTGTCCTGTTCTTCTTTCAAGTTCTGCTGTACTTTCTTTACCATGTTCTCCATCTCTTGGAGCATCTCTAGTCCAACCATGAGTCTATCAGTCGGGTTATCCCAGCTAATTGGAGTTGTACACTTTCTATCGTACAGTATTTCGAAAGGGCTCAACTTAGCCGAAGTTTGGTACCCATTGTTACATGCAAATTCTACCAAGTGTAGGTAGTCTTCCCACTTGTTCGACTTTGTTTTTACATACATGCGGAGCATATCCTCTATGATTTGATTTGTCCTTTCGGTCTATCCATCCGTTTGTGGATGATAAATCATACTGAAATTCAAATTAGTATTTAGCCTGGCAAACAATTCCTTCCAAAAAGCGGATGTGAATTTTACGTCTCTATCTGAAATCACCATTTTAGAAATACCATGCAATCTAAAAATTTCTTTCATGAATATTTCAGCAATGTTAATAGCTTTAAAAGTAGACTTTACATGAATAAAGTGTGTAGACTTACTGAGTTTATCGATTACAACCATGATTGAATCATTCTGTTTCTAAGTTTTAGGCAAACCTGTTATAAAGTCCAGCGATATGGTCTCCCATTTCCATTCTGGTACTGGTAATGGCTGTAATAGGCTAGCTGGATGCTGGTGTTCGGCCTTAACCCGCTAACAATCTTGGCACCTAGCCAAGTACTCTGTTGCTTCCCCCTTCATATTAGGCCAGTAAAATAGTTTTCTGAGTGTTGTTATTTTTTTCCGGTAACCTGGATGGCCAGAGTATGGTTTCTTATGCACTTCGTCTAAAATAGTTAATTTTAGCTTTGCTGAATCTGTTATGTAAAGTCTGTTTTTAAATCTTAATAGTCCCTTCTTGTCGATATTTATATCTGGTTTATCTGAGTTTGCGATACTATTTTGAAATTCTTCCATTATCTTAGTGTAATTTCCATCGTTGATACCTGCCATCCTTATTCTTTGTTCCAGATCACTTTCTTCCCTGCTGATGTTTATCTCAAATAACCCATGGATTTTGTGGCTTAAAGCATCTTCTACTTTATTTTCCTTACCCTTGATATGTCTGACCTTGAAGTTGAATTCACTCAAGAAGGCTAGCCACCTTTCTTTTCTTGCATTAAGGTCTGGTTGGTTAAACAGATATTTCACTCCGCTATTATCCGTCAATAGTAAGAATTTTCTGCCCATTATATAGTGTCGCCACATTTTTAAGGCATGTATTACTGCTGCTAATTCTAAGTCATGAGTGACATAATTTCGCTCATTTTCCTTTAATTTTCATAACTCATAACAAATCACGTGCCCTTCCTGAGTTAGAACACCACCTAGTCCCTCTTTACTTGCATCAATGCATACTGTGAAGTCTTTATCTGGGTCTGCTACCTTCAAAATGGGTGTTGATGTCAATAATTATTTTAGCTTGTTAAAACTATCTTAACACTTTTGGGACCAGTTAAACTTGGTCCCTTTATTTTGTAATGACGTGATAGGGTAGGCTATCTTGGAGAACCCTTCTATAAATATGCGATAATATCCAGTGATTCCCATGAATGATCGGATATCTGCCACATCCTTAGGTACTGGCCATTCCATAATGGCTCTTATCTTTTCCCGGTCTACGAAAATACCTTCCAAGGAAATGACATGTCCTAAATATTGTATTTCTCTTTGATACAAGTTACATTTGTCAAATTTTCAATATAGTTTGTGTTTCCTTAGTGTTTGTAGAACTATTCGTAAGTGTTCATCATGTTCCTCCTATGTTTTAGAATAGACCAAAATATCGTCGATAAATACTACTACGAACATGTCTAAGTACTGGTTAAAAATGTTGTTCATCAAGCGCATAAATGTGGCTGTTGCATTAGTGAGTCCGAAAGGTATGACTACAAACTCGTAGTGTCTGTATCTTGTTCAAAAAGTTGTTTTGTTTATGTCCTAGTCCTTTATCCTAACTTGATGATAACCGGATCGTAAATCCAATTTTGAGAAGATCTACCCCCCCCAACTTGATCGAACAGATCATTTATCTTGGGTAAGGGGTATTTGTTCTTAATGGTTACTTTGTTCAGTTGTCTATAATCGATACATAGTCTTAGAGTATCGTCTTTCTTTTTCCCAAAAGGACTGGTGCTCTCCATGGCAAGACACCTTGTCTGATATACTCTTTATCCAACAATTCCTGTAATTGTATTTTTAATTCTGTCAGTTCTGGTAGACTCATTCGGTAGGGTACTTTTGAGATAGNTGAAACTTGTCTGACTGATACAGGTTTTGGTATGCCTTGGGTTGTTCTAACAGTGCCAAAATTATCTTTATAGCTAAGTATATTTGTATAACAATCTAGTACTTCTTTGTGTTGTTCCAACCAATTCATCCCAATAATCATATCATAAGACCCTAGTGGTAGGATGTTCATATTGGTCCTTATCTTTTGACCATCCAAGTTGAACTCAAGGTCAAAAATAAAGTTAACTGCATTTCTTTTAGCACATGTTGCTAGTTGTACAAGCCAAGATTTTTCGTGATTTTATTTCTTAAGTTTATTCGATTCTACTACATCGGGAGTAATATAAATTAATGTAGCTCCAAGGTCAATTAAAATAGAAATTCGGGTGTCATGGATTTTACCTTTGACTTCTACCACCGAGGACTGGTGGTCAGCTTGTCGACCATCTATGGTTGCATTTATCAGATGCAGACTTCTGCCCATGTCACCCACTGTTGAGGCTTCCTACAAATTGTGAACAACAGTTCTGTTTGCTGCAATTAAATGTGGACAGCTCCTCCTTAGATGAGGCTCTCCACACTCCCAACACTTTAATGGCTCACGGGAGTTGTCCCCAAACTTTTTCGTTCCTGGGTTTACCAGTTTACCGCTACCTTGCGTGTTCGGATGATTGGAGTGAAAATCCTTCCTTGGGAAACTTTTTGTTGCATTCCGATAAGGAGCTGGCTGGTATCCCTTCTTCCATTGGTCTATTCCATCTTTCTTCTTATCCTTCCAGGTCTTGGGAAACTCTACCCACTATTTAGATTGGTCATAACACATTCGTGCTTTCCTAAGTGCCTCACTCAAGGATTTGGGGTTGTCAAACTCAATTCTGTCCCTGTAGGACTGTGGTAAACAGCTTAAGAATCGCTGGATTTTTACCTTATCCTCCTGGATGTATGGTACGAACCTTAGTAGTTCTAGAAATTTATTTATAAGCTCCTCCATCGTCATTTGTCCGAGTTGTAACTCATAGAATTCTTTCGTCTTCCTTTCATAATAGATTTCAGAAAGGTATTGTTTCTTAAAATACTTCTTAAAGTCAGACCATTCCAACTGTTTCTCCTTTAGGCCCTTGGCCAATTTCAGGTCCTGCCACCAAATGCTGGCCTTCCCCTTCAGATTGTAGATGGCTATTCTGACCTTCATGTTGCTGGAATAGTTGTAGATTTGGAAGTATTTTTTGATGTCCAACAACAATGCCTCGGCTTCTTCTCCTGTCCTAGATTCTCTATCAAAAGTAGCTGGTCTAATCTTTTTAAATTATCCTTCAAGGTGGTCTGTTTGTTTTCTTTTTCTGTCTGGTATGGGTTTGTCTTCAGTTGAAGGTGTCCCTTCAGACGAACTGTCTCCTTTTTCTATTTTCGCACCAGTATTATTGGAAGCCCTTTTGCTAACCTCTTCCTCATGGTTATCATCTTTTGGACTTTTCTTGTTTACTATACTATGCAGTAGGACTTCATTTATCTCTTTCATTTCCTACTGTGCCTTCTTCAATTTTTCATTGTCAGCCTTGAAAACCTGTAGTTCAACAATAAGGTTTCTCATTGTTTCCAACACCTCTGTGGGTGAGCTTCCATCACTATTCTATCTTGGATCTCCAGGAGGTCCTTGTTGTGGATTCTCTTCCACCCTGATTTCTGCACCTTCTTGAGCTTTCATTATTCAACACAAACCAGAAAAGCTTTATGTTTGTAATCCACAAGATTTATTAGTTTTTTCATAAATCAGAATATATACTAAGCAATCAATGTGGCCTTGTTCAAGCCCAGTGTTGTAACCTGGGACCTGTGGGTTATGGGCCCACCAATCCTAAGGATTTCTCAAAGATAAGTTCTTCTTTCCCTCCTGGTGTTCTCCTTTTCTATTCTTCGACTTCTGTAAATTCCCTTTGACACTTAATCGAATCTTGGACCTGTGCACTCCTTGCACCAGATCTTACGCAAGGTTTTGGGTTCTTGCGGATGACTGTGCACTCCTTGGACTAGTCTCTTTGCACTCCTTGCAAAGTGAAAATTTCATGTTATCTCTTATGAGCTTCGGAACTAAAACAAATTCTTTCAATGCACTCCTTGCGTTCTGTGTGCACTCCTTTCACTACTTCAGTAGAAGAGAAACAATTGAAACTTATCCTAACATTCACAGTTCCATTTACTCAAAATGAAATTCATTCATTCATGAAAACACAATACATAGAATTGCAAACAATGTTCACACCATGCATTGGATCAATTTTCCTTTGTTCTATTCCAAAATGAAATATGGTTACAACTGTAAATGAACAACAAAAAACTATTGAAATATTCTCCTAATTTATGTTCCAGCCAACGACTGACTAGCCTCATTTGGGTGTACAAAACCTCTATTTATCACAGAGGGATCTTAGGTTTTTTTCCTGGCTACTTGTCTACTCTATAAATTAACCTAACGAGTATCTAGACCAGTCGCATTCCAGAGCCATAGTGGAATCTCCCACTTCGCTCGTAATCATCCAAGCGTGCCTCCAAATTTTCCCGACCTAATTTCAAGCATGCCCCAAAGATTAATTCCAGCGCTGAGTTAAGGTGGACTATAAAATATCTTTTGTGACTTCCATCTTTGAGCTCCCGTACAGATTCCTTGACATTGAAAATTCTTGCTCCACGCGATTGCCAACAATGCTCCTACATCAGAAATTCTTTCTCAACGTTGAGTGGATACAGGTAATGGATGGTATAGACCTTGTTTCTTATTACTAGGCTTGTTGGTACAACCAAGTATACATCCTATAATATACCATGCTACATCTTCTTACATTATGGGCCAATACACATACCTCTGTAAGTTTGCAATTGTCTTCCCAACACCAAAATGTCATGAAACCTTGGAGGTGTTAGCCTCTCTAATAACTTAAAATCGTTCACCTTTAGGGAAACACATATTTTCTAGCTTGTAGAGTAAAACATTATAGAAATTATATTTATCCTTGTTATCACCTTCTTCTATATGAATTTAGACCTGTAGCTGTTGAAACACCTCTTTGAATTCCTCATCTTCTTTGTATGCCTCTCTATATGCATCATGGGTAAAATGCTCCATGTGCATCAAAGTTCCAAAATTTGTAACCTTGCATGTGGGTGGCCTTTAAAGCATGTCTACCAAAGTGTTTGTGCTTCCCTTCTTATACTTGATGACTAGATGAAATTGTTCTAAAAATACCATCCACTTATAATGTCTAGTTTGTTGTAGCTTCATTTGGGTCTGCTGATACTATAGTTGTTAGTGATATGTGGCGTGGATGATGGTCTCCTTTCCCATCATATAGTGATTCCACTTCTTGATAAATTTAACCAGGGCATAGATTTCCTTGGCATAGGTAAGGTAGTTGAGAATTGTACCCCATGAAATATTTCAGAATGGTAGCATACAGGCCTTCCTCCTTGCATCAAAGTTTCTCCCACAGCATACCCACTTGCATCTATCTCCACTTAGAATGGATTTTACAGGTTTGGTAATGTGAGAAATGTTGTTTGACTAATCTTTTTTTTCATCTCATCAAAATCCTTATGTTGATTATTTCCCCACTCAAAAATCTTACCACTCATTGTTATGTTGTGGAGTGGTGTAGCTACCGCTGAAAAATGAAGCTATGAACTTATGAAAATATTGTTCTACCCTAATAAAGCTCCTAACTTTAGTGACATTTTACCAACTGGACATTTCATGATGGCCTCCATATTTGCAGAATCTATCTTCATTTCCCCTCCACCAATCTCATACCCCATATACTCCAAAGACTACTGAGAAAACTCACATTTATTGAGGTTAGCATGCAACTGGTGCTTATTTAGTGTCTCTAACACACACATTATATTTTATATTTTCTCCTCCTTGGTATCACTATAAATTGATATATCATCCAAATAGAATATAACAAATGAATCTATATATGGGCATAATACATCATTCATCAGTCTCATAAATATACTTAAACCAAATGGCATGACCAATTATTCATACAAACCATGCCTTATCTTGAAGGCAATCTTCCAAGTGTCTTCTTCCTTGACATGTACCTCGTGGTATTGTGATTTGAGATCCAATTTGGTGAATTATTTTTAGTGTGGCAATTGATCTAAGAGATTATTGCTCTTGGGTAGAGGGTATCAATTTTTTAGTATAATATTGTTCAATGCTCTGTAGTTGATATGCATTCACTAAGTCTGGTCCTTATGTGTTACAATTATGATAGGTGACCCATAAGGTGAAGTGCTTGGTTGAATCACACATTACTCCAACAATTGTTATAACTACTTCTTCACTTCATTTTCTTCCATAATAGACTATCTCTACATCCCAATACTTGGAAATGGGGAGTCTGGCAATAATTTCATTTCATGCTCCACTTCCCTCTTGGGTGACAGCCTTTTAGGCTCCTGGAACACTCCTTTGTATGCATGTAGAAAATCATCCAAATGATGTCTCTTCTCTTTAGTACACCCCTCCAAGGATTCATTTACTCTTATTGATTCATCGTTGGTCTTATTTTCTCTTAAGAAAAGTAAAACATATTTCTTATTGGAACTAATTAACTTCTTAGCTTGGTTGGCACCTACCAGTGAGATATTTGACTTGCATTTATTCACGTTGACGATTTATGACTTCCCATCCCTTATTAGATGATACTATTTGGATCTCCACATTAATATTGCATCCCTCGTATACATATAGGGGATTCCAAACACTACTCCACATATGTCAAGGGTACTATGTCCAATTCCACTTGATCAATAAAATCGACACTTCCAACAAATTTAATATTATAATATTTTGTTACCTTGACACATCCTTTTTTACCCATCCTAATGGATACAGGAATGGATGATCCTGAACCTCCAATCTAGGATCTCTTACCAGATCCGCTGCTATAATATTAGCCTGTGAACCAAAATTGAACAAGGCTCATATCTTGGTCTTATTTAGCTAGATCTTGATGTGGAATATTTTGGTCATCTCCTTCTCTTCATGATTATGAAGGATACGTAGATTCACCTCCTTCTACAATAATGTTTATAAAATATTATCATCCACATTGGAGCTTCTTTAAATTATAATTTTCATGGTGCTCTTTCTACTTGGTGCCACTTGGATGCCCTTTGTTGTGGCCTATGTTTTCCAGATAATGTGCATGTACACATGCTGCATCCACTGTTCTTGGCTTGAAAAGAAAAACTTTCCTTCGTAGATGGCTATGTAGACCCCCCATATACTTGAGGAGTACATATGGGCTCTTGGGAGAGATACCCAACATGATGGCCATATTTTTTAACTCAGTGGTGCAATCATGTAGACACTACCCTTGCTTCTTCCTAAAGTAGTTCCACCAGATCCATTGGCCCTCTACATACCTGATAGGGTATAATTGGGACTTGATGAGAGTTTTGAAGTCCTCCCATGACCTAATTACTGGTGGATCACCCTATTTCCTAAGTGTATGGCTTTCCCACAATGTTAAAGCATCCTTCTAAATTCAGTATAGAAAATGATTTAGATTGGATCATTATATTATTTTTAATCTATCTCAATGCTTTATGGGTGAAAAAATTGGAGGAATCAATTTGTAGAGCAATTTTGGTGGTTGGTCCAAATTTGGAAATTTAGGCCCAAAAACACGTCTAAAATATTTTGAATCCATTTTGAGGCATCCAAAAACCCTTATTTATCATCCAAACCTTACTATTGAGTCATCATATATATTATACACAGCGATACCTTTACAATTGTTCAAGAATGGCCTCAATCGAAGTTCATATGTGAACATTATGCCTCCGAAAAGTTGACCTACCATATTGATCACCATGGTGTGATTGGATGTCACATCAACTCAGAGGAAGCTTAAAAATGTGGGGCTAGACATGTAGGGGATTTTCTAGAACATTTTAGAAGGTATAAATCTAACCAATAATTGAGTGTTTAGGAATTAAATACCCTAACCCTGGACATCTAATAGGCTACGTTAAATATTGGGTTGTTAGGAGGAGAAGGAGTTTAATTCTGTGTTATTATATTTTGTTCCATAGAAGAGAAAAACAACCGGGAGTGGGAAATTAGAGAGCATAACAGAGGGGGTTAATCTTATATAGTATCCTAATAGTCCACAAGTCTTAGGTAACTCCATAGAGAGTGTCTTATCCTTTATACTTGCATTATTTCCATACCAGAGAAAAGAAAGCAAAGTAGCCTCACCTTCTAGTTGGGTTTTCTCCCGTAAGGGTTTCCCAGAGGAAATCTTTCTATTTTTTTTTTGGTGTGTGATTGTATAGATGGTGTGTGATTGTATTTTACCATTATCTATTTTCCATAGTTTATCTATTTCATGCAAAAGAATAAAATTGATAACCAAAGATTCTAGAATCTAAAGTAATTTAACCTTCATAGTGTAGATTTTCATTTTATTTATCAGATATGTTGTGATGAACTATTCCGGTGGAATATCCATGACATTTTACAGATCAAAAAATGATATATTTTGTTCTTCATATATATCGTGAACGTTGAAATAAAATTCTATTTGTTGCAACCAATGATTCAGTTTCAATGCATCAATCTCACCTTGGTATGGCTTTATGCCCACTTTTTCTTCCATCTTGAATAAATATTGTGAAGGTTTTATGGTACTAGAACTTGGTTTCTCTTTCTTGGGTTCTTTCTATGACTCCTTTTCTGAGTCTTCGAGATTATTTTCTAATCTGATCTCTAAATTTAAGCCTCCAAATTCTCTGAATGGTCTAGGATTTCTTTCTAGAGCCTCCATGAGAATGCACATATTGCAATATTTGTCAGTAACTTGCTCTTCCAGCCTCGCAAAGATCTCCTCTACTAGATCTCGAGGGTTGTTATGAATATAATCATCGATCATGGTTGGGGTTCTATGACTTTCTTCTTAAATTGATTCCTATATCCTTGCAACTTTCAACAAATACCCCAACAAAACTTGCTCTTATACAAATATGATCTGTAAACTTCTGTGGATATTCCACTAGATAGTTCATTACAACAGATCTAATAAAATTACTGAAATATTTACTATAAAGGTTAATTTCCTCTAGATCTCAGATTCTGTAATTATTGGTTTTATGCTTAAATGTATGAAATAGATGAAATGTGAAAAAACAAAGAAAATAAATAAATACACACACACCATCTATAAATAAACACAAGATATAACCTAGGAATCCAAATATGGGAGGAAACCCATCTAGAAGGTGAGGTCGCTCTACTTTCTTTTATTCAAATGAAAGTACAAAAAAAGAGACACTCTCTGTGGAGTTCCATTTGACACTTTGGCCTATATGGATGTTAAATAATCTCTCCTCCTCTACTATGCTCTCAAAATACCACTCATAAGTTCTTTGTTCAATTATGGAAAGAGTACAATGCTAAAGAATGGAACCCCTTCTCCTAGTGGCTCAGTTTTTAACATAGCTCGATAGCCATCTAGGGTTAGGATTTTAACTTCCTCCATTCTCAATTGTGATAAGGTTTTGGACCTTCTAGAATATTCTTAAAATTCCTTATATTGTTATCCCCATAGACATTAGTAACAAAATATTATGTTCCATCCTCTCATACCGTGGCGGTCAACATGGTAGGTCAACTTGCAAGAGGCATAACCTTCGCATACGAACTCCAATTGAGGTGTTTTATGCAACATTTGAAATGTTGTACAATATGGAATATTCCTCTAGAGGTAGGAAGTAGGTATAGAAAAAAGGTCATTTGATGCCTTAAAATGGCTCTGGAATATTTCAGATGGTTTTCGACCTAAACTCTCCAAATTGGGACCTGCCACTAAAATGACCCTACAAGTTGATCCCTCCAATTTTTCCACTCTAAAAGCATCGAGATATATGAAAAATAATATAATGATCCAATCTGGATCTGATTTACTTTATTCATCATGACAATATATGATGTTTTTTATTTACTAGTGTGACAACATTCTTCACTAACCTATGACTTCATCAATGTTGATCAATGGTATGTCAACCTGAGCTAAATTCGTGGATGTTGCTTTATCACATAATTTTTTATTAAGCTGAACTTTTGGAAGTTCTTCCATTAAGAATGCTTCAGTAGCAATGATGTTCTAATTTTTATTTTCGATCTCTTCTGTTGAGGTCGATTTATCTTTGGTTTCAACTTTTGGAGGCTCCTCCTTTGATACAACTTCATGGATAACAATATTAGTTTTTTCCATGCCGAACAAGTTGGTTTCAATACCCTTATCCATGGTTTGGGTTTTTTGTTGTTCCTTCCTCCTATTCTTCAACTTATTCATTTCAACAAGTAGAGTTTTACTATTGTTTCTAAAACGAGAAGTTTCTTCATCTTTGGACGATGATTTTATATTGATATTTTCAAAAACAAATTGTGATTTCTTTTAATATTACTATTTTTTTTTTGCGACTCTTTAATTTGTTGTTGAAATTTATGAATTTTTGTGTCTTGATTATCCAATTTTGTTTGATTTTGCACAAATTTTTCATCTTTGTTAATAATAGTTGTATTCATTTTTTTGAATGTTTCCATTAATTCTATGTGATTTTGTACTTCAATCTTATCTGAATTCAATGATAGACCAAGGTTCTTTGAATTAATGTCTCACAACATTATTTTATCTGTAAGGTGCTCGAGTGTTATGTACTTTTTATCAACATTCATGGTAAAATTACTAACTAAATTAAACCAAGAGTTCCTCAGGACTACATCAATACACAATTTCATTTTGGGGAGTACTCATCGATGTTTAATTCTAAATTATTAATATCATCATCATACTCTTGTGCAAGATCTATTTTAACTTCCTCTTTTGCAAGTTGTAATCTATTTGTCAATTTAATATCAATACCATTCCAATGGCTAGTGAGGTCAATGGAAATTCTTACGGTCTCATTATGGATCCTCCCTAACATCCATATGAAAATATTGATTTGTTCCAAAACATACCCATAAGTGAATTGAAGCTTATTTTCAATTTCAACTTGGTGAACTTACCACCACAAATAATATCCTTCCTTGACTTGCGTTGTTTTATAATCCCTTAATAATTTTATAATTATAAATCCACTTACTATCCATTCACTTCTTCTTCTCTACTAGATAAGAAGATATTTTGGCACTTAAGTTGGTACCTTTATATATTGTTTAAATTAAAAAATAATTTTAATATTGTGTAGAATTATTTCACATACAAATAATTTGGCAAGCTACCAATATTTTCACCATTTTCACTTTTCATTTACTCCATACAAAAATTTCTCCATGTAAAAAGATAAAACTTATCTTCCATGTAAAGTGATATTTGTATTTCCTTTTTTTTAATTCCACCTTGCAAAAATTCCAACCACGTGAAAAGATAAAGCTTATCCTCCATGTAAAGATATTTATATTTCCTTTCTTATTCCTCGTAAAATTTCTCCATGTAAATAAAAAAACAAAAACAAATATCTTGAAACCCCTTTTTTATATATATCAAATATTGTGGCCACAAGCCTAGAAATTACTTTCAGAACTTTGTTTTTCTTCTTCTATTTTTTTTCATTAAATTCCACGAGAAAATTAAATTTGATCATAGATCAATGGAACAACCAAAAAATATACTTGACCACAAGCCAGCGGAAAGAGTGCTCGGATACCATTACACCCTACACCTATTTATGAGGTGGCCAAACTAGAATTACTTATATTTGACAAACAAAGGAAGTAGGTGGTAAGACAAATGCAGAAGTTTGGAAAAATTATATTGGACAATAAAATGGTGCTTAATATCAAATGTAACACCCATTTGGTACATTAACCCAGTACAAAGAACACAACTTACTAGAATGCACGATATTTTTTATGTGTAAACAAATACTCAATGTCTCAACATAAACCTTTAAATAAGAACCATCAATTGGATTTAGCCTGGTGGTTGGTAGGAATGATTGTTATCCTCCTCACCTGGGTTCAATTCTTGCAAGTGACATGTTGAGATCATAATGAGTATATTGTTGTAATGGATTTGGACCTTGTTTTTTACTTGCCTTGTGCCATGAATTACTCAAGGGTTTTCCCTGAGCTTTGTAACCTGGGAAAAAATGAAACCTTTGCATAAGAATCAGTAAATGATATTCTAGACAATGCAAACACAAATTCTTACATTCAATTTCTAAGTATGAAAAGAAATGTCTCAATGCAATATAATTAATACAATTTGCCAAAGTGAAATTCAATGTTCACAATTAGATAATCAACAATACAAATTTTGGCCCATGATGACTCAACTTATGTTGGTAATTTAGAGTTCATTTGCAACTCTCTAAAGTAGTATTACAAATGTTCTCTACAAGGAATTAATAGTCCCTTAACTGAGGTAACACATATCTTTCAAAATAACTAAAACTTCCGCAAATGTAAATAATGTGATAGCAAAAAGAAATCCTTTTTTAGCTTAATAAAACTCCATATATCTTTCTAGTACTTCCCAGTGATATGCTTAATAGTAAGAAATATACGATAGTCTAGTAAAATTCAACCAAGAATACAATTTTTTAAATGTTTCCAATGTAATCAAAAGCCTCTTTGAGTACTATATAGGGTTTTGATCAAATGCATATGAAATTCAGCGGTATATTAAGATATATTCAACACATTCTAAACATAAAGAATTATCGCATTCCCTACTAGATGAAAAACCTAGAAATTTTTCCTTAAAAGCCTAAATTTTGAGTTGGGGAGTAGTGGAAAATCCACTACAAGATGTGACCACTAGTTTTATAAATGAGAATGGTAATTCAACGCCTATTTTCCCTATGTAAAGTCATAGTCAACTCTGTCCATGCATAAAATAATATGTAAAAATATTTTTCATAAAAATCAATAATTGCTCAAATGACTTAGGGTTTCCTATTAAGGTTCAAATTTCCTAAGAGATCATATTAGTGATACTAAATGGAGGTTTTAACTTCCATATCAAGATAATAAATTCTATGAAAATATATAAACTTAGACACTCATGGAAAATTTATAAACATTAAAAGATAAGTGTACACATAATTAATTTTACAATCTACATACATTTTCCCAAATGGTTGCAGATGTCCTCCTTATCAAGTGTTTACCTCCAATATTTCTCCAGGAGGATCCTTTAGAAACCTACTCCAAACTCCAAGAATTACCAAATGAAACAATATTACATGTTGACCATCTTACCATATCCTTAGGGTACTCTTCTTCCCCTAGAACCCCCCAACTGCAATGGGTTGTATGTAAAGAGTACAAAAACAAGCATGTAGAATGTGTGGCTCCTCTAGAGCATTTGAGGTACCCCATCTATGTGGTACTATCACATTCGTGAGACCAATATCACAACTATATCACCATGAAAAAATTGAGCATTAGGACATCCATCCATCATTAGGATTCAAAAGAGGAGCTCTCAAGCCCAACCCTCTCTTCTTATATATCCTTTGAGAGTCCTTCCACTTCCCATTCTCATGAAAATGTGTTAATTATTTAATTAAAAAAATCATAATATTCACCCACACACATGTCACCTCCATACACAATTAGTACTTCCAAAAATACATAAATAGATATTATTCATCGCCTTACAACTATCTTTCTATTTATGCTCCTAGTTATTCCCATTCCATTTTACTTTTTCCTAATTGAGGGGGTGTGCATGAAATTACTATTTCAGATTTAAATAAAAATTATTAATTAAAATTCACTTTATTTCTTTTATTTTCAACTCCTATGTGATTTTCCAATTATCAAGGTGAGATTGATCTTACTTTTCCCCTTTTATAAAATATGCATAGTTCTACAGGAGAAATCAAGTCATAACTGCACTTTTTCATTTATTTATTCCAAAATAATTATGCAAGTCAAAGAATAATTTTATCCTAAAGTATACACATATACAAACCAAAGTCAATACCAACAATGAGACCAAGTTAACTTAGATGCTTCAAGTGTTCAGTACCAATATCTAGACATGATTACCACAACTCTTCAACTACCCTGCACTAAGAGATATACATAACCTATACAATTATTCAAGTGCACTATACTAACTTACGAAGGGTGATACAAAGCCAACTCAGATCCTTCAACTATCCAATTTCATGGTGGGGATTTGTGTCATGGTTGGGACCTAGTTAACCCATTTCTCTTACCTCTAGTAAAAGACTAATGGTCATTGAGAAATAAGAACTAACAACTTATTCACATTCAATGTAAACTTGTGAGTGACCAAATATGTTTCCTATCCTCATGGCATTGTGTAACCTCCAAGAAAAAACATAATTTTCAACCTATTACATGGTAGGGAGAATATTAGGCAGGAATAGGAAACCTAGACCTCCTCTCCCTGATGGTACTCATCATGTCAAAAATTTTCATACAACCCTTTTCCCATGTGTAATTTTAATCGGAAATTATTATTCTATCTCTACATACATCTAGAGGCAAACACGTCAAATAGTACTATCAAATATTCATGAATAGAAAATAAGAAATAATATACACATGAAAATCATCAATATCTTGACCCTATCCTAGGTCCACATATGCTCACTCAATCCAAAGTCCAAATGAATTTTTTTATCTTATTGTCATTCTTGATAAATAATCAATAAAATAACATAATATAATAAATTCCACCATATAAACGTGTATTCATTTTCAATGTCCCATGGAATCAATTATCATTAAAACTTCATGTCACCTATATGACTTTTAGACATACACACATCAATATCAAGATACAACTCAACCTACTCATAAAATTAAAATAATTCATCACATCATATAACATAATCCAATCATGGCATGTTGTCACAAGGATATCAAAACATAAACCATGGTCAAACCAAATCAAATCAAAATCCGATATCACATCATCCAAAAGTGTATCTATCAACCAACCGGGCATTCTTGTAACCAAAATGCCCTAAAATAATGACAACACATCAATCAAATAAATTCAAAGTATAAGAGGTCACCACATACATCCCCTCTTTAGGAAACTTTATCTCAAAGGTCTAAAACTAATAAGGAAAAATGTTGACACATGCCAATTGTATCCTCCCAAGTAGTTGAAATGGGACTACATCTATCCCATTGGACCTTTACCTAGTCAACCAAATGACTCCAAATATATCAAGTTGGATAGTCTATTATGAATATTGGTTTTCCCTTCAATTACCCCCCATTAAACACCTTCAAATTACTCAAATCAATAGCATGAGAAGGATATGAAAGATAATATTTCAAAATAGTTTAATGAAAAAAATCATAGATATGATCTAAATATGATGGCAATGCAAGATGATAAGAAATCAATACCAACCTTTCAGTGATATTATCATGGTGACAACTTGGCTCCTTTTTCGAAATTTAATATAACTCTTTTTCACTCTAAATCAAAAAAAATACTTGCCCCCCTTCTTTATAACTTATATAAATTCTATGTGCATCTAAATAACTTTTCTATCTATATTGAACTTATTTTGATCCCTCTTTGATTGTTTTCATCTTCTCTTCCATTTCTTGAATTACTTCAGGTCCAATTAGAATTATGTATTCAATTATATCCCAAATAATAGGAGTTCTATAGGGTATACCATACAAAAAATTGAAAGGTGTCATTTTTATAGAACTGTGATAACTAATATTATATGCAAATTTTGAAAGAAGTGCATACTCTTCCTAGTGACTCTATTGTTTGATTACATACATACACACATAACATATCCTCTAATACATTATTTACTCTTTATGTTTGTCGATACATCTCTAGACAATATGCCATACTAATATTAAGTTGTGTTCCCAAGGCCTCTTGGAAACTAGTCCAAAACCTTCTCATAAATATTGATTCTCTATCTAAAATTATATTATTTAGATTTACATGTAGTCTTACTATCTCATTTAGAAAATATTTTTCTATTTATGTTTCTTGATAGTTATTTTTCACTGGAATAAAATGTGCACTCTTGGTAAAATTATACACTACTACCAAGATTGAATCATGTATTCACAATGTAATAGGAAATCCCATTATGAATTCCATCGAAATCACTTTCCATATTTATTATGGTATTTCATGTGGCTATAATAATCATCCTAGTTTCCAATGCTCAACCTTCACTTGTTGACATTCTCGGAACCTAGCCATGTAATCTACTACATTGTTCTTCATTCCATTCCAAAAGAATTGTGGTTTGAAATTGGCGTACATATTTTTCACCCCAAGGTGAGCCATATATACTACTCTATGCACTTCCCTAAGTATCAACTTGTGAATTTATTCATTCTAATATATACATATCCTTTCATTAATTTCATTGGTCCATCACTATCCAAGGTATATCCCTCATAGTTGGGAATTTTCATTACCTCATTTTCAATTTTTTATTTTACTTTTGCATACCATTCATAATTTTCTTGTAATTCAATGTCTTCTCTCTATGATTCATATTTAAAGATAAATTTGAAAAGATATAAGATCTTCTAGTCAAGATATCTTCTACCTTATTTAATTTTCCTTCAATGTATGATATAATGTTGAAATCATACTCACTTAACTATTTTGACCATCTTCCCTATCTAAAATCCAGGTTACTTTGTGTAAATATATGCTAAAGTCCCTAGTGGTATACCTTTAGTTTATACTTTTTATTATGAACCAAACTCCTTGATAATGATAAAAATTTAATGTATATATACACTTCGTGGGGGAAACCTCATTTTACAGTGAATCCAATTCCGAGAAAATATATGATGATCCTAAGACTAGGTCTCCCTAGTATATATACAAGAGACAAAGGGTACAATTATAATGAAAGGGTACAGTGAAAGGTTTTATCTAACCAACTAATATAAAAATTAAAATAGTAATGAATTCTTATTAGGGAATTAACATAGGATCCCAAGGGCCTTATCATATCCCCCCTCTTTAAAAAAACAATTCCCTCAAAGTTTGTAATTGAGGGGTTTTTTTCATGAACTGCTCATTTTCCCATGTAGCTTATTCTAGAGGCATATTCTTCCACTTGATTAGGTACTCCATAATGGTTCTATTCTGAAGAGATAGAGAATGTTGATCTATAACTTTTTTTGGTTCAAGAATCAACTTCCCTTATTCATCTAATTATGGAAGTTCTATTTGCACTAGCATAGTTTGTCCCAAAACCCTTTTTAGGCAAGATACATGAAAAAACTTATGAATGCGAGAAGAAAGTAAATCTAACTCATACGCCACTTGTCCAATCCTGTGAATAATCTTGTAGGTTCCATAAAATTTTGGAGTTAATTCCTTATTATTCCTTTGCTTGAGTGTGCATTGCTTATAAGGTTGTAGTCTCAAAAATAACCAATCACCCTCCTCAAATTTTCTTTCACTTCAATGTTGATATACTTGTTTCTTCATCCTGTTTTGCGCCATTTGAAGGTTTTCCTTAAGAATTGTCAAAGTTTATTTAGTATTCTCCATATGTGACTCTATTTCCTATAATTTGGACTTATCTTTCAAAAAGTATGAAATAATAGGAGATGGATATCCATAAAGGGCCTCAAATGGGGACATTTTAGTAGATGTGTGATAGGTAGTATTATACCACCATCCTGCCAGAGGAAGACACTTCATCCATTGATATTTATTATTTGAAGAACAACATTGTAGATAACCCTCTAAATTTTTTTTAACTATTTCTATTTGACCATCCATTTTTGGATGATATGCTAAACTCATACCTAGTGTTGTTCCACTCATCTTCCATAATTCCTTCCAAAACATTATTGTGAATTTTGGATCTTTGTCACTTAATATTACTTTAGGAAGACCATGAAGCATATGAATTTTATTCATGAACACTTATGCCACTTTTATTGTTGTATATGTACTTTGAATTCCACAAAAATGTGCATATTATGTGATTCTATCAACAACCAAAAAAATGTCATCCTTACCTTCAAATTTTGGTAACCATGTAATGAAGACCATTGATATCTCTTCCCATGTTTGATTAGGTATGTGTAATGGTTGAAGTAACCCTGGAGATTTTACTATCTCTCATCTATTTCTTTGGCAAACTTAACATTCTCTTACAATTTTTTGAATAGCGTTCTTCATTACTTCCCCCCAAAAAAATTGTTGATCCTTTGATATGTTTTAAGGAACTCTACATTTCCTATCATCTGAGAGTCATGGGAATCCCTTAATATGTGTTTCTTCAACTTTTATTGAGGGCATAAAAATATTCTACCCTTATACCAAATTATATCTCCCTTCCACTCTCAATGTTCCATAGAGTTCATCCCTTCCTTTATACATTGTATTTTTTGTTTAGTAATATTGTCATTTTTCCATTCACAGTGTGTAACATCCCGCTCTGGCACACTGAGAAAACTTATTCTTTGACGACACTTGCCCGCAAGTGATCCGGACTTTTATGATATTAAAACATTTATCCCTGATTATGATGCATTATGATAGATGACATGATGTTTTACTGCTTTGACATAGACAAGTGCTATTGACTCAGTTTTATTGAGTGTGCAGGGTTTTGGACCTTGAGGATGCAGAGGCATCGATGGAACCCCTTGGACTCTGGATTGAGTCAGGGAGTGTGCTATTTGGGTTGATTTATTTACTGTGATATTACATTGATTTGATGTTATGATGTGGACATGTTCTGACACGTTTGTTGACGATGCAGGCTGACGATAGCTTGCCGACCAGACTCACATATGGAGTAAAGGGACCACACATGATTTCTAGAGAGGTTGAGGGAGAGGTGTG